>DWHU01000571.1:0-17529 GCA_018247975.1 Parides photinus | reverse complement strand
GGACGCCCTCCCTCCAGATGGACCGACGACATCGCCAAAGCTGTCGGAAGTGGATGGATGCGGGAAGCTGGGGACCGCAATCGGTGGAAGACATTGGGGAAGGCCTATATCGAGCAGTGGATCAATAAAGACTGATGATCATGATGATGATTTAATTGTTACATGAACACGAAGTATTTGAAAGGACTTACTCGTGTTTAGTGAGCGCTGTCGTTAAACAGCAGAACGTGTCTTTAACGAGGACCATGAGGCCCCGCGGCTGCCCGGGGTCCTGCGCGTACTCGGCGTTCAGTTGGCAGAAATCGCTGTGCAAAAATATGAATTAAAGTAGTGGTCTTAAGTTATGTCCACAGAAACATTAATACTCTATTCTTTACCTGTACATAAGTGTCATCACAATTTCTTCACCAGCCGTTCGTAACTCGTCTAAAGGAAGTCGGGAATCATCATCTATAAACAGTATTTTGTAAGTTAAATCTTTTACAGGAATTTGGGATTTGATCGGTGCTATAAATTTAGATTTAATCTTTTCGTCTTTATTTATATCCGTTGCATTTATTTCTGGTTCGTCAGTTTCGATTACATCTTTTGGCTTACAAAATTTTAAGACCCCGCTGTCATTTGATAATTGTGTTTGGACGGTTTTCCTAACTTTAAATTCTCCGGAAGCTTTCTCAAAAGTTTTTTCTATTTTATGTTTTTTACTATTAACAGTGCCTTTTTTATCACCATATTCGGCGGTGGCGCCTTGTGCTTGGATTTCTACTTCATTCGTTGCATGCAACATCTTTACATCGTTTAACCAATTTTTAACCGCCTTAGTATATTTTTGTTTACGAAAATTTTGTTTACATTCCTTTTCAATTTCTTTCGGAATCCTCTTTATTTTTTTCGGTATCGTACTTTCTATGTTCGTCTTGTTTTTTTCTTTTTTATATCCATTGGTTGAGTTATTTTTGTTCATCACCATTTTATCATTTTCAAGTATTTTTTCTGTAACCTTGATTTCAGAAACCTTTGAATTGTTTTTCTCATTAAACACACCATTGACATTATAATCTTGATTAGTGAGTAACAGGGAATCAAGCATATCTTCCCATGCTACTTCTTCCGTAGAATCTGACATTTTGCTATTTGTGGGTGGATGTTTTTTTAAATGATCGTTGTAATTAATAACATCAAATAAATGTGGATGGGTACCGTCACTAGATTCCCTATTGCAAGTAGAATTTTCCACGGCATCTTGAAACACGATATGATCTTGGTTACATTTTACTAATTCCTCTGAAGTAGTTATGGAGTTAGTATTCTTTTGTATCAATTCTATATTGACATTAGTTGAGTACTCTTCATCGATAATATTAGAAGAACAATTATAGTTGTTTGAAGAATTAATAAGAATGTTTGCGTCATTGGAACATATTCTACCAACGCTGGAATCAACACGTCGAAAATTAACACACGAACGTAAAATGGCTGTTTAAAAATATGAACAGAACTTACGATGTAGGTTTGATGTATTCATTTCTATGATTATTTCCACCAAATTTATTGCAGCCGTTGTTAAACTTGTCTGTTAAAAGTTTTAAGTGTCCAAACATTATTACAAGAAATAAATAGTAAAACTTGAGATTATCATTTTTGTTAAATAAATCAAAACATGTAAATTTATAAGAATTTGTAATTTCAACTTAATTTAATATTCGACATTAATTTCGTTTGTCTTATGTGTATTGTCATCTAGTTGTAATATATCTGAAAGTATTGTAGAAATAGCCTGTTCGTTTCTCTTTTAGGACTTCTATTTTAAATATATGATACCACAAGTTTTAAATGTACTTTACACTAATATACATTTTATTAGCGCTAAAGTAAATAAATAATACGATATTTTTTGTCGAAGCGTCATGGTGATAGTTAAAATTTATTTCGCTCTAAAGTACGCGATAATTCATAGAAATTGCAAATTAGCCGACAATTAATAAATTATTCATCTGATTTGTAATAAAGTAATATAAATTGTAATAAAGTAAAGTGTAATAAAGTAAATCATCTGATTTTGGACACAAAATATTTATAATGATGATGAAGTAATTTAACAAATTAACTAAACTGTTAATAGGACCATGACCATGTTTTTGTAAAATAAAATCTGTCCTTGTTATTGACATTTATCCAAACCCGAAAAAAATAACATTTTCCATGTGTGCAACAGTAATAAATGTAACATTATAATATCGTATTAATTAAGAATTGTGGCGAAGGGTACGAGGTGCGTATGTATGGATGTTGTAGAGACAAAAAAGGAGGTAAAATATATAGACATGTACTGTGAAAGACGGCGGAAGAACGTATGACTGATATTGTGATTGATAAAAGGAGACAGATATGGACAAGATAAATACAAAAGAAATAAGTAAAAAGTAAAACCCATAGCCCGTCTCACGTCGCAGGGAAACGTGTGTTAAAATATAATAGTCAGTTTAAAACGGTCGGTTTAAGCACCTCGTCTTGACACCGAGCATAAGGTCATCATCATCATTAGTACAACCTATAGGTGTCGACTGCTGGACGTAGCCTCACTTATTTTTAAGATCCTCGCTATAAACGCAATGCTTGTAAATGTCAAGGTTTTGCTAAAAGCAGTGTATTAATAAAAAAAAATTAAATATTCTGTTACTATTTACTGTATTATAATATCCCACATTAAAAACCAAATAATTTAATTATACGTACTTTGATATTGTTCTAATAAAACACTTAATACTTTGCGCCCAAAACAAGATAAATGTTTTTCAGACATCGAAAACTTGGAGAGGTTATTGTTCATTTTCTTCAAATGTTTTTACGTTTGCGTTTCGCGGTACATTGACGAGGATTAAATTTTCGCGCGTTTATGTTCTGTATCGTTAATGTCAACTTAACATTAAAATATCGTAATATGTTATAATTTTTAAAATCCAATTTTTCGTTTGATCAGTATAACGAAAAATTTATGGATCTGTTGTATTATCAATGAAAAAAACAGATCCATAAATTTTATTCTCAATAAAAGATATTGATTTTAAAATTTTTGTGGAAAACAAATGGCAACACTTCGTTACTGTCACATATAAATACCAAAATACAAAGGCAAAAGAGGAAAAGAATTTATAATGTGTACAACGCTGATACATTTACAATGTAATTCTTATTATTGAAAGAAATAATAGCAATTTATTATGACTCTTAATTTTGAAAGTTGTGATAGCTTGCCTTCGGACGAAGAACCAAAGTTAAAATATGATCGTATGGGTAATGACGTTCAAAATATTTTATTAAAAGACGCTGTGAGTTGTATTTGTGTTCATACTAAGTTCATTTGCCTCGGTACGCAATGGGGAGTTATACACCTATTAGATCATGATGGAAACACGGTGCCAATTTCGCAAGAGAAAAATCAAAAAGAATTGCAAGCGCACGCTATAGCTGTTAACAAAATATCAGTGGACTTGAATGGAGATTATATAGCTAGTTGTTCCGACGATGGCAAAGTGTTAATTTACGGCTTGTACACCGACGATAACACACATAATCTGACTTTGAGCAGAGTTGTTAAGTCTATTGCTCTGGATCCCGTTTATTATAAATCTGGGTCTGGGAGAAGATTTCTTACAGGTACTTCATCCTTACTTGAACTTTATATAAAGTTGAAATTGTTACTGCTTGGAGTCCTGTATTTATTTTAATGGTCCATAAACATGTCCAGAACACATGAATATGAAAAAGATAATTATTGACCACTTGTTACAGTACATATTTATCACATAAAAGTATTCTAATTGAAAAGTTTATGATAATTATTACCATTGATATTATTATTACCATTTAAAAAGAATTATTGTACTTATAAATCAAACTTAATATAATTTAAACATTTTCTGTACACTAGGTTATGTCTTATAATTAATTAATGATGTGCAAAAGAATAAAGCTTTAAGTGTATACTTACTTGCATAGAAATTTATGTTCCTAAATAAGAATAGGCATCTTACTATATATTTTTGTTTACAAAAATTTCCTAATATTTATTCTATTTTTCAGGAGACAACAAGTTAACACTTTATGAAAAAACATTCTTAAATCGTCTTAAAAGCACAGTGCTCTGTGAGTGTGAAGGTTATGTCCAAGCTATTGCATGGAGAGATCGGTTTGTAGCATGGGCAAGTGAGGTTGGTGTCCGTGTTTATGATCTTGTAGCTAGATGTTCTCTGGGTCTTATACAATGGGAAAAAAATCCAAATAGATCCATAGAAGATTTTCGATGTAATCTACTTTGGTCTGCCCCAATGACTCTAATGATTGGATGGGTCGATACAATACGAATTTGTCAGATACGAAAACGAAGCCACATCGAATTACAAACAAGAGATGTTACTGAATACTTAGTCGACCCAGAATACACATTTCAAACTGATTATTTTATTAGTGGATTGGGTCCTTTGGATGATCAATTAGTATTGCTTAGTTTTCCCAAGGAACCTGATCCAGACACAGGTAAATCGCAAAGACCTGCTCTTATTGTTGCTGATTACAAAAATTGCGAATTTTGTGAAGTTTCAACTGACAGTCTGAACATTCGTGGTTATGAAGAATACTCATGCAATGATTATTATTTGGATATGTTAATTGAAGAGAATCGATTTTTTATTGTGTCTCCCAAAGATATAATAGTTGCCTGTCCTTATGACATAGATGACAGAGTAAACTGGTTGACAGAGCACAGTCGGTTTGAAAAAGCCATTGCTGTTTTGGAAGAAATTGGAGGAAAAACTGCCAAACACTCTGTAGTAACTGTTGGAGTACAGTACTTAGATCATCTAATGACAGAGCATATGTTTGAAGAAGCAGCAATTTTATGTGCACGGATATGCAAGAATGATAAAATTTTATGGGAGAATCAAATTCTGAAATTTGCTGAAGTAAACCAACTACGAACTATAAGTGCATATGTACCTAGAGTCCCCGGACAAGCTTTAAGTCCACACATTTACGAATTGATCATCTATGAATACTTAAAAGTCGATTCACAAGGTTTCCTCAAACTAGTACAGGAATGGGATCCGTCTTTGTACAAGACTGGAGTTATAATAAAAGAGGTTTTAGAACACTTATTGACAACTGAAGTTGATAACAATGTATATTTAGAAGCATTGGCCTTGCTCTATTGCTATCAAAAGAAGTATGATAAGGCACTAACTGCCTATCTGAGGCTACAGCATATGGATGTTTTCAAATTAATTAAAGAACATAATATGTACTCTGTGATATATGACAAAATTCTAGACCTCATGAGTTTGGACTGTGATAAAGCTATCTCCATATTACTAGAAAAGTTTCCTGTTGAACTTAATGATAAACAACATGAAAAAACTAAAATTCCTGTAGAAGTAGTTGAAAAACAGCTGGCAAATCATGATTTATACCTGTTTAAATATTTAGATGCATATAGCAAAATTGAACCCAATGGAAGGTACCATGGCAAATTAATCTGGTTGTATGCAAAGTATGCACGAGAGAAATTATTGTCATTTTTGAAATGCAGTGATAACTATCCTATACAAGAGGCACTAGACGTATGTCAGAGTAATGAATTTTATCCAGAAATGGTCTTCCTATTAAGTCGTATTGGCAATACTAGAGAGGCTTTGCAAATTATAATGGAGAAGTTAAATGATATAAACCAGGCCATTAACTTCTGTCAAGAGCACAATGATAAGGAGTTATGGACAGACCTTATAAAACAGACAGTTGACAAACCTGAATGTGTTACTTTACTACTTAAACGGATTGGCAACTATGTTGATCCACGAATGTTAATACAGCAAATAAAACCTGGTTTAGAAATAAAAGATCTAAAGGACTGTCTGGCGAAAATGATGTGCGACTATCATCTACAGATGTCGGTGCAAGAGGCATGTAAAGTGATTACTCTCAGAAACTACTTTGATTTACATGAAAAATTGATTATTGGTCAACAGAGGGGCATATCGGTGACAGATCATTTCTTGTGCCATGTATGTCAAGGCCGGATTATCATTAGGGATCTGTCAAATGCCTCAAACCTCATAGTGTACAATTGCAGGCATTCATTCCACATAGAATGCCTTCCTGATGGTGTAGAGTACAATAATTGTTATGTTTGCAGTGCTGTTAAGATGTGACCCGTCATCTGCTCAACACTTTAATATAGAACTGTGTATATTAAATGTACTGATATTTTCCATGTAAGCTTTAATAGTGTTGAATAAATAATTAATTTAATCACATATTTATCACCGTAACAATTTATTCCCATAAAGTTATCAGTAATTATGGTGCTTCTAAATGAGCTGGCATGTATTATCGTGGCATTAATTGAAACCTTGGTTTATTAAATCATGAACAATTTACATTGGTTCTCTTGTTTTACTTTATTAAACAACTTGTTCATCATTTCAACTAATCCAAATCCACTGTTGGACATAAGTTTCTTGTAAAGTATCACTACTTAATATATAAATGAGTATGTCGTAAATAATTCAAATTAATTATAACGAAAGAGAAAATTTGTAAATTAGTTTATAGTAAAAAAATATTTTAATTGGTCATAAAATATATTACTTGTGAACATTACATTTTATGATGATATGGGGATCTTGGGGCTGTTCATAAATACTCGTACCAGTTAGCCCACACTACTTTAAAAGAAAAAGCGCAAGTTCCGTTACGGCAACAATTCTGTAGCTAAATCTTGGGTCTGTTTATACACATAACTGGTCAGCAATGACCAGATGTCGGAGTTTCACTGATTAAAAACTCGTGCCGTCCGTCTACCAGAGTTTGTGATACCGTCATCATCGCCGGTCGATAGACTACTGAATATTTAATTCTTCCGAGGATCGCACCGACCAGTCCTATGACACCCACATCCACCTGTCTCCGTGGCCTAGTAACGCACAATAAATAGTGTTACTATACGCTTCCGCATACTTTTGTAGCTTCGCCGCACTATAGATAAACCAACGCTTCTTCTTCTGCTAAAACGCGCCTCGACCAATTGTCTTACCTTGGCAACAAGAGATAAAAAAGTATGAAGTCGACAGCACAAATTTTAGTCGCCTACAGAGATTACTTCTTGGTACTGCCGACTATCGTAATTCGGCTGCAGAGCATACGGAAAATAATTAATCAGAATATCTTAGAAGTCACCACCACAACTGAGGGCATCAAAAAACTTGTGTCTCCGCTCTTTGCGTCTAAAACTATACAGGACGTATTCATAAAGGTATTACTCAGTGCGCTAGTTTTAAACAAATTTAACGATTTAGCTACCCAGGTAGTTATTTAAAGTCTTCGTTGCTTCATCGCGGTAGTCTTAGAACCACGAAAATTTGTTTCTTTTCTCCATTTCAAAAGCTAGAACCTTTTTGCTCAGAACTATAACGCCTTAGGAATAGGAATGTACCAAAAATTAGCAGTTTTGTAACCATGGAATATATGGCAAAATATATTTTCTAAGCCCTTGGTATAATAACATGAGGGGATTAACATAATTTCTAATCAGTGATAATTTAAATTTAACTTCATTTGTCCATATTTCTTCTTATTAAATATTTAAAATAAATGTAAAACAATAGTTAGTTTTATTCGTCGTTAATAAAAATTTAGCACTATTTTATGTAAAGCGTTATTTACATAATAAACTTTCAAAATAGTTATGCGTGAAAGGAAACAATCTTTTATTGTTTATTCCCATGTGGTGTTGAAAAATGGACGCGCACATGATTCTGTGAGGTTTTAAAAATGTTTTATTTATGTGTACAAGTGCGTTAAACATTAACAACAAAAGTAATTTTATAAAAGTGTTAAGTGAAAATGACAGAAATGCCTCCTTATCTCGCTGTTAAAGATGAGGAGAAAAATAGTGGACAGGCAGACAGTCAGTGCTCAGACTCTGAAGACGATTTGCCTCTGAGTTTTAATAAACCGAGGCATACAGAACCAATAAAGGGTGCTGAGCGCGAGGAACATTCCTGGAGAGTCAAAGAGAAGGTATAAGAAAGCTTATTATTCAGGGGAAAGTGCGCATAGCGCAATTGCGTATCACTTGCTGAAGGACATATTAAAAACAAACGCACATGTTGTGTGTTTGAGTTACGTTTTAGGCAAATATTCTTCGATACAATATTTAGATTAATACTTCTTTCCAAAAATTCAGTGCAGAGTGATGAAGAATTTAGTGAACAAAATTTTAGGTTTCCTTTTGAACTGTCAATATTTACATTGTCGACGATTAGACAAAACAAAGTGTTTGTTTCTAAATCATAATATTAGGGTACACTTGTTATTACTTATATTTAACGAAAATGTGTAAAAACTAATTTATAAGTCATTCAGGTTAAATTTAAAGTTTGTTTGATTTAATTAATACTTTATTATTACAACTTTATACGTACCATTAAAATTTAACATTCGAATCTGTTGTAAAATTGTTTTTATGAAATTTTTCATTACTATAATGTAACTTTTATTAACCCTGGTCTGTTGCCAGAGACCATCTGGGCAGGTAGCACTAAAAACATTTTGGATTGTAGCGGTACCTGTTAGAAGTTTATATAGAATAACTATTTTATGATATAGCATTATATTTTTATACCATTCAATTTTCAATGAATCAATCATCCACAGCCTGTGGCAGTCCACTGCTGGACATAGGCCTCTCCCAAGGAACGCCATTGTACTATTGTTAATGGAAAATTACTTTGTTTACATTTGCCTTTTTATAAGTGGATTTTTAATACATTCTGTAGGGTCCTAGGGTTTTTTTCTAATGCACTGAAGTAGTGAGACATAAAATTAAATATAAACTTAATTTCTCTCTGGAATGGGGGTATCTTGTAAAGCACTCACCAAATAAAAAGTTATAAAAGAACGGAAAAATGAGATAAATATATTGTTAATAGTTAATTCTTGTTACACCAGTACAAAACTCACTGTGTGGCGCTGGTACTTTGTCTCAATGTGGGTGTTGACCCCCCTGATGTTGTGAAAACCCAACCCTGTGCGAGGCTTGAATGTTGGATTGGTAAGAAGTTTTATAATATATTAGCTGTTTTTGGAGTCACACTTAAATTAATATATACATATAGTGATTTGTCTCATAGAAAGGTGGCAAATTATTTACTCCTTTAATAGATTACTTAGCCATTGTTTTTGTAAACACAGTAAAACTTTATATTTACTAGAAAAATATTAAGTTTTTAAATCTGTAGTTCTCAAATTAAACCTTGGTTTTTAATATATCTTTGTACTATAGAATATAACTATAAAATTTATTCCTCAGACCCAAACTCGTTGTCACCAAGTAAGGCTCTGGAAAGTATTGGCCATGCACTTCAGACGCAGTATGAGCGCTGGCAGCCACGCGCTCGCTATAAGCAGTCTCTGGATCCAACCAGCGATGAGGTGTGTTCCATGACAGATGGGCTTTGTTCTGTTGCCATTTTTTATATAACTGGAAATTTAACGCAAGATTTTAAATTTTTTCTATTTCTTCTGCTAAATCCCATTTGATCATAGCTTACTTGCCCACAAAATGCAGTTCATTTAATCAGATGTCTATCAAATAATGTGGAAGTAAAAGATTTATGTCATACAATACAAAATATTAAAGAAAAGAAAAAGTGTTGAAAACAAGACTGGAATAATCTTATAATTAATGTATATGAAATGTAGACTTAAAATGGTATCTTTTTTCACCCTATTGAAAACAAAGAAGTACAGTGCATGATACTGGCAGTATGTGTATATCTAGATATAATAACAAAGAGTAACTGTTTGACTGCCAAAAAGCACGGAGCGTCGGTAATTTAATAAAATTTGGCTAATTAGTGCCGAGGGGCCCGACGGCGACCTCGTTCCGTTTGCCGCGTTGCCAGGTACTTGACGTGCCGCAACCATGTTACGGAAACAATTCAAACTATCCACTAAAAAAGATCCCTAAATAAGAAAAGGCCAAACACGATGACATACATTGCGAGTGCAGTATTTTTTAAATCATTATTTATACTCTTGATTGAACTCTCATTAAAAATAAAAAACCTACGATTAGTTGAACCGTTATCTATGCAGTCACGTAAAGAAACTTACGTATAGGAGATTTTTCAGGTTTTTGTCAAAGAATTTATTATAGCTTATATTGAGCTGGTCCAAGAGTTCTGTTCGCCCTTAATCGCAACATCGTTCGCCACCGGCGTAGTTTAATCGTCTGTGCGCACGCTGGTGTCGTTTTTGCAGATCAAGAAGCTGTGTTGCTCACTGCGCCGCAACGCGAAGGACGAGCGTGTGCTGTTCCATTACAACGGTCACGGAGTGCCCAAGCCCACCTCTCAGGGCGAGATATGGGTCTTCAATCGGGTAAGGTTACATCGCTGTGGTCAATGAACACGGCACGCGGAGTGTAGGAGAAAAAATTATAATGGGTTGTGTTGTGCGTGTTGAATAGTTCACTACATGTTACTTATTACGAATATTATTATTTCTATTACATATATTTAAAATTATTATAATAAAAAAAAATATTTGTCCCCATTCCCAACAGTTGGGAGATATGGTCTGCAGTGATTATAAATAGTGCAGTATTTCATTGAAAAACTCTAAAATGTAATCTTACTAGAGTAGTACCTTGGACAAATGCAACTGCTGATATTGACAATCCGCCACCATAACAGCTTTATTGGTGTTCGACAGCCGAAAGCCTGTAATTTGAGAGGTATGACAATTCATGTCTCCAGGCTTAATAATCATATGTCATTGGGCAGGCAAACAATTAAAACTTTCACCGGTGGGTACTGGGATCCGATACGTGCCTATA
This sequence comes from Parides photinus, assembly GCA_018247975.1. NCBI lineage: Eukaryota > Metazoa > Arthropoda > Insecta > Lepidoptera > Papilionidae > Parides > Parides photinus. The sequence continues at coordinate 6,635 of DWHU01000571.1, read as the reverse complement.
AATACACTTTGGAGCAGGACAATCGCACACTCAATTATTTTCGCCTTAAGCCTTTTTAATGTCCCCAATCAACTTGGTCCCAATGTCCTAATTAATGATCTCGAAACAATAAAAGGTCATCACGATCTGATGTCGCCCGCCGCTCGGCGACGGCCGGTCCTGAGCGCCGGCTGTACCCACTAGTCTCTTGATATATCTGATGTTTACGATACACGTCGCTCGAGGTATCGACTCAAATTTAACTTACAAGTAACTTGACAGTGATTTTGTCCTGCTTTATTTTTTAATTCAAATAGGCGACAAGCAGAACGTTCGCCTGATCGTAAGTGACGCGCCTGCCCATATTAATGTACCACAAGTTTGATGCTATACGCAGCACCACACTGCGCTCGTCGTCTCGACTCATAGGATGTTAAGTCTCAATACCCCAGTAATTTCTTTAGCTACAACTCCCTTCAAACCAGAATGCAGTAACATTTGCACGCTACTGTTTGTCGGCTGCAGTAGTAGCTGCGGTCCTGCCTACCTAGACGATCTGTGATGACAGACAGCTACCACTGGTGAAAAGTTGCTTTAAGCATGGCAATGACTTAAGCAACCTCTGGGCTTGTATTTCCATTTTCTTCTGTAATTTTATTTTTCTATAGAAGAGCGTGTCGGGCTGTTAGCCCGTTATAATATGAAATGCAGGAAATCACCTTTTTTTCTCAAAAAACGCATGAACTATTGGCGTTACATGAAAGTAACGAACATGGAGATTTTTTTGTGTTATTGTTTGTACGGATTACTTGGAAGCCAATGATTGTTTTTATGAGAATAGAAAGTTAATTAGTGTATATTCATTATGTATTGAATTTTCATTCAATGATCTGAAAATTTCGAAAAATTACAAAAGATAGCCAAGTAGTGACAGGTGCGCGGTTTCGTTACTCTCAGGCGTATAATCAGTTCAATAAATATTGATATTAAAGTAACGCTGCTCGTTTATTTGCAGGCCTACACCCAGTACATCCCGCTGTCGATGTACGACCTGCAGACGTGGATGGGCGCGCCCTCGCTGTACGTGTACGACTGCTCGAACGCGGGCGTCATCGTCGACAACTTCAAGCAGTTCGCGGAGCAGCACGAGCGCGACTACGAGGTGCGTTTACTGTTGTGTACATTCATTACAGTTATCTACCGTCATTAGGGCAAACAGGGATAAATTATAAACATGCTAATTATGTATATATTTTGAACAGCCCACTAAACGTTCCGACTGCTGGGACTCGGGGCCTCAGTTTTTATAATGGAGAGAGTTTAGGCCATAATCTACCACGCTGGCCAAGTTCAAATTGGCGGGTAAAACCAGTGACATTAAACCATAAAAAACAGAAAATGCAAATAACTCAGAAAAGCCATCGGTGTGCGCCGGATTTGATCTCGCTTTTTTTTAACAAGCAAATTATTTAATTACAAATAATTAAATGCATTTTGTGTGCTGATTACTATTCTTATTTGAGCTGTGCTGGCGAAATTACTGACTTAGGAGAATCAATGACCTATGTCCCTACGAGGCGTACACGGCGTGTTGCAGTGTATATTATACAAATCACAAACAATCCATAATATTGGTTGGTGGATGGTTGGGATCATTGTTGACTGAAAAAAAAATTGTATGTGGAACTCTTGGTTACAGATGCAGGCGTCGAACGGTCGAGAGGGAGCCGTAGTGAACCCGGCTCCGGCGGTGTCATACCGCAACTGCATCCAGCTGGCAGCGTGCGCGGCCGGCCAGAGCCTGCCGATGAGCCCCGAACTGCCCGCGGACTTATTCACCGCCTGCCTAACGACCCCAGTCAAGATGGCCATGAAGTGGTTTGTGCTACGCAGCCGTGTGCGCGTCGCCACACACGACCTGCTGGATCTTATCGACAAGTGAGTATGCTGCTGGGAAAAGATCATGTAAATTAGTATCTAGCATTAATATTAGATATGAAACATAGATAATCATGTAACTGCATATAAATGTTTTTTTTTTTTAATTTATGTATGCTTTGAAAAGATAATTTCTCCAATTCATCGAGGCTAAGGACCACGATCTTACTTTGGGAAGTATAACATTTCGTTTTACCACCAGAATACCAGGCCAAGTGAGCGACCGGCGCACCATGCTCGGTGAACTGAACTGGATCTTCACCGCTATCACTGACACCATTGCGTGGAGCTCACTGCCGGCTGAACTGTTTCAGCAGCTATTCCGCGCAGATCTGCTCACTGCCAGTCTTTGCCGTAACTTCTTACTCGCCGACCGGATCATGAGGTAAACAAAAATTTATTTTAATGAAAAAAGACCTGCACAAGTTACTCTAAAATAGGACCTCCAATCCTCCATGTGACAAATGCAGCGATTATCGCAAGTAAATGAATAGTTTCGTGGCAGGTCGTACAACTGCACGCCAGTTTCGTCGCCCGCGCTGCCCTCGCTCGCGTCGCACCCGCTGTGGGCCGGCTGGGAGCACACGCTGGACCTGGCGCTAGCGCAGCTGCCCGCGCTGCTCGCAGATCGCCCTCCTGATTACCACCACTCTCCATTCTTCCGGGACCAGCTCACTGCGTTCCAAGTCTGGCTTGATCTCGGCAAGTGTACGTATCTAGCTTGTGAGTAAGCGAGCATAGGAAATCGGATAATACATTAATTATTGTGTTACCTTTCATTTGATATTCACAATACAAATAAGGAAAGCTGAATGGTTTACATTTGTTAAAAGTTTGTAATTTCTGTACATTTAAATTTAAATATTATACAAAAATATTTTCAAACAGGAGAACGAAACTAAATGCAGAAACGGAAGAAAGTATTTAATTAGAACACTGAACAAGTTCATTACATTTAACTTCACGCAGGGTCATCGTCGCGGCCACCACCAGACCAGCTACCGATGGTGCTACAGGTCCTCCTGAGTACCTTGCATCGTGTGAGGGCTCTGCAGATCCTCTGCAAATTCCTGGCTTTAGGCGCTTGGGCTGTGAAGGCAGTGCTTGCCGTGGGCATCTTCCCCTACATGCTAAAGCTGTTGCAAGCTTCTGCTCACGACTTGAGGGCGTCCATGGTGTACATCTGGGCGAAAATTATTGCCGTAGACCCCGTAAGAAACGTTCGACCTCGACTCATACATGAAAGCTTTAGTATTTGGATGTAGTTTCACACTTGCGTAAAGAAAATTGATAACAAAATACTGTGGAAACCATAATTTAATTTTTTATTTATTTTGGTTGAAGAAAAATATTAAATTTATTTCACCATTTTACAGTTACTCAAGTCTAATAAAAAATTTACAAAGTGGATACTAGTGTCATTTATTTGTGACAGTATTTTTTAAAAATAACACTTCTTTTGCAGAGTTGTCAAGTGGACCTGGTGAATGCGAAAGGACACAAATACTTTCTATCAATATTACAAGACCCTTCGATAGATGTAAGTTATAAAATAGGTTAGGTAAACATACAAGCTGTAGTATGGTGTGGATACATGTTTCTATATTCTGTACCCAAACCAGCAGTTACAGGATTTTTTTTTGTTTACCAGAGCGAGCACAGAACTCTTGCTGCGTTCGTGCTGGCCGGCATCGTCGACAACTATCCGGCGGGGCAGGAGGCGGCGCTGCAGGCACGTTACTTACGATGTTATTTATGTACAAGTTCCGTTAATTACCGCTAAAGTAAGCATTGCATCAACAGTCTTTCGCAATAACATTGTAATATCTAATTGAAAAAGAAGTAAATAAACCTATTACCTTTTAATGATTTTTGATGAAATGTTGCTGCGGATCGCGATGTACTTTATCTCATCCTGTTCGTACACCCGAGCATGATGTTCCGGTGGTTATAACTAGAACTTTACCAAATTTCATAAAAAAAATTGTAGTTTGATAAACACTCTATTAAAATGTATTTGTTGTGTTTGCATTGTTCAGGGGTCTATGATTTCGCTTTGCCTGGAGCAGCTGTCGGATGGTTGGGCGCCGCTGCGGCAGTGGGCCTGTGTAGGGTTGGGACGGTTGTGGCGCGGTTACGACGCAGCGCGCTGGGCGGGTGTGCGCGATCTGGCACACGAGAAGTTGTATGCACTACTGCAGCACCCGCAGCCCGAGGTGAGCGACCGGCGCAAGCTGTACAGGATAATTGCAAGCAAATAAAAATCCACCTAATGGTTTTTTTTAAAACTTTAATTCCTTTTAATACAATGTATTTGCGGATTGGACACGAGCACTATTTGTTATATGCTTATATATGCAAAGTTTAACAAGAATTAAATAAAAGTTTATTAGTTTTAAAAGTGAAACAATAGCTGTATAATAATGATGAATATTATACACGGTTGTTGTATAATGCACGTACTTGTTTGTACCCGACGTGGGCAGGTGCGCGCCTCGTGTGCGTTTGCGCTGGGCACGTTCGTCGCGGCGGGCGGCTGCAGTGCGCGCACCGAGCACGCCAATGCGCTCGACCAGCAGGTGGGCGTGCAGCTCGCCGCGCGCCTGCCGCCCGACGCCTCGCCGCTGGTGCGCGCCGAGCTGCTCGCCGGTAACACACACTATTATTATATTTGTAAAGGAAGTATTTAATTGTGTACCCGTGAACATATATCATTTGTGATTGCAGCTCTTCAGTGGCTGGTTCTGATATTTGAACAACACTTCATCGCTGTTTACATCCAGGAGAGGATGCGGCGTAGCGACAAGTATGACATTAATCGATATAATTATGCTATATGTAATATATTCCAGAAATAATTATTAATAAAGGAATAATTTTACATACTCATTCGTTTACTCATCTATTAGTTGATTTATTTATAACATTTGTAAAGTTGGTGGAAATGTCGATTAGCAAGTGTAAATACGTATATACATATTTTTTTGGATAGTTCTACTCTTTAATTACAACCATATTGGAAAGCTGTTGAATTTTTTGACGTTTCGACGGACGCTCCGTGGAGTGATTAGGTTCGAGGACCACTGATAGTGGACCTCGGCTTGGACTGTCAAAGTGTATATATATATTTGTAGAGGTGACTTAAATAGTTGTTTTATTCGAGTCGCGTGCGTATGTGTGTACGTGTGTGTTCGTGTGAAAGGGAGTCCCGTCGCAGCGGGCGCGTGGAGGCGGGGCAGGACGCGCTGGCGGCCGCGCGCGCCCCGCACGCCGCGCGACACGCCCACACGGCCCTGCCGCTGCCCGCCATCGGTGCGTAACGTTGCCGTCTTATGTTATAGCTAAGCTGCTACTGCTACATGTCTACACTTTAAAATCAGTTCAACCGTTCAGAGCATCTGTGTCACTTGCATTGCAACAGCAACACTGTTATTGGAGTGCTTTGCCCTGCCAGGTTTCGGCTCCGTGTACATGAAGCTGTGGACCACTTTATGCGACATGTCAAAGGAGCCACATCCGCAAATTTCGCAAATGGCTACGGACATCATCAATTACATATCGAATCAGGTATTTAATGAAAAACACAAACTTACCAATAAATGTCATATTGGTCAAATAATATTAGCCCAACAGTAACAATTTTTTTAAGAACATGAACATTTTAAAATTATAAAAATAATCTCTTTTAACATCGATTGTCAATTTGTGTATTTATAGTACATAACTCGTAAAAACTATAAAATACCAAAGAAAACTTTATATTTATTCATAGCACCGTTTACGAGCAGTGACCGTATTTAAAATATATTCCGTTATTGTCATGCGATACCGCTGTGGTCAGGTGGACAGCGTCTCGCGCGAGGCGGAGGCGGTGCGCAGCAGCAGCGGCTCCAGCTCGCTGCCGCCTTCGCCCAACACACGCCCGGCGGCCTTCGCGGCGCACTCCGCCCACACGGACACTCGCACGCTGCCCTCGCTCGGTACCTACACCTACACACCTACACACCTACAGATTCATTTTCTCATCAGGACTGTCTGTGCGAAATGACGTTTAATATTGCTAGTATAACTTACAAAAGTCCGTTAGTATCGATGTTACAAAGCTGCTCAGGCGAATGATGTCATCCCATAACGTAACTCACGTAATGTGCAACTGTTGTTTCATAATATAAAATTTGGAGTGATTTTTAGTCAAATACAGACACAGTCTGCCAGAAATTGCAATGTCCGCGAGATAATTCACATGTGTTGAATGTCAACCCCCTATATTTTATTTTGACACGAAGGAGGTAAGTCTTTTCACATCAGAGTATTAAATTTGTTATTAATAGAGATTGAATTTCTAGAAAATATTGATGCTATCATCAGGTCACCGGAGGGGCAAGTCTGGACTCCCGCACACTATCTCCGAAGACTCCGTAGCACACCGCGACCGCGAACGGGATTCTACCTCGTCCAACTCTAGTCAGTATTTTACAATGAATATTGTGATACTCTGCTTCCCTTTAGTAATTATTAAATTTTTGGGTTATTAAGAATTCTATAACAGCCGCCTCATCGATTGCTAATATATTTTGGAAAACAAAATTATTACCTAAACGCTGTGTGATACATTTCCAAAAATTACCAGATAATAATCAGATAATAGCAACTATTGGAATGGATAGGTAATAATCCATTGGCATTTATATATTTGCAAAGTCCAGATAGTTCTTTAT
>DWHU01000570.1:0-17535 GCA_018247975.1 Parides photinus | reverse complement strand
AAGTGACATAGCATAGACAAAAACCGCAAAAGTTTGTCTGCAATGCTACGACAAAATTATAGAAACTATAAACTTATAACAACAAATTTAAACATTCTAAAAAAATAAAAGATACCTTAAATAAAATAAAATAATAAAGAAATCAAAAACACGAAACTATTAAATTTGGAGATTTTTTTTAATTTATACCTAACATTTTGATTTGTTAATGTGTTTTTTATAACATGGGTTGATGTTATGAGTATGATGTAATATAAAAATTATTAAATTATCTATACTAGTCCGAATATAATAGAATGGTTATAATTAAATTCAATTAAGGATTTGTAATTTTGATTCCCCGCTTCTCATAAAGATATATTCTGTACAACTTTCGGAGCAAATTTTACCCATTTGATAAAAAGGAATGAAGCTTTCCGTTATGTTACAGTAAAGAGAAACTATTATTATTTGTTACCCGTTACCTAAATGCTACTACAATTATTAAACCATCTGCTAAAATTGTGTTTTTTTTTTTAATTTTTCGTAGCTAAGAGACAAGCAAAACATTTGCGTGCGTGTGTGATAAACACTGCTCCGTGATATGCTCGTCGGTGTGATAGACAAGATGTTAAAACTTGTTACTTTAGTAGTTTCTTTAAATAGAGAACCTTTTAAAGAGGCGACATAATGAGATAGTAAACCGATGTACTGTGGTAGAAATTGGAGCTGCGGTGGTACTTACCTGTGTAAGGTTCCTGGCAATAGATACTTACAATCAATATTTTAATATTAATTTATACGATTTTAAACACGATGTAATACAAAGACGCTTCGTTAATAACGTTTATGGAAATTAATATAATTATAATAATAAATCTTAACCTCATCCATCATAGCGATATACATGAGTCTGACAGAAATAATAAGTGATATAACTTAATAGACTAATAAAAGTTCCTAGAACAACTGACAAATAAATCACCACAAATTGTGGTGTGAGACAGGATATTACAGAGAGCAACCTATGTATACATTTTGGTACTGAACCCGTACTTAGGATAATTTAAACCAATTTAGGCAATTGAGATGTACGCGGTACCAAAGAGTAATACACTGGGATATATGTTATTTTAGAAAAGAGGATTATTTCCTGTTCAAATCGTATAGCTTTTATATATCTTTGTAGGAGGTTACACTGGGATTAGTGTGTGTACTTCTTGATATTCATATTAGATTATTAATTCAGATTATGGACAAATTATGAATGTTAAATAATTATGTGGAAAATAGCCACCGGGTGCAAGACAGGTTTACGTTTTACAACTTGGCTTAGAAACAAGTTTTGCTCTATTTTTACCTAGAGAGCTTTATACAAAGTATATCTGTCCTTATATAAAACAGTTTTCAGTCTCCTATAAATAAGAGATATTATATTTCTCGAAATAAGGAAATGAATTTCTAGATTTTTAAAACTAAAAGTTAGAAAATGATAATTCAAGGCAAAGGAATGCAGACATATTTCAACAATGTTATAAACTTGATAAATTACGAAGCAGCTTGATATACAATAACAAAGAAATGTGAGGGACGGGAAGCATCTAAAAATATCTTTAGTAGACGCAAAATCTTATTTCAGTATGTCAAGAAGGCGTTAACTAAATGACTGGGGAGAGGGGAAGGGGGGGAAAGCTTTATGTATGTAAGCATACTCGTATTGTGATGTTCTAAAATAAGATTAAGAGCAAATAAGTATAAATTATAGTTGAACTGATTGAACAGCATAAGTAACACATTTTAAATCTAAAATTGGGAATAAAAGTCGTAACATCGAGCAACGCCCTTATATTTCGAAACACCCAGAAACATATCCGATAACAATGTCAAGAAATAATGTCAATACCCTCTCCAAAACTTTTTTTGCTTACTAAATTCTTGGGATCAAAACAAAGGTTATTTTTGTTAGGTATTTATATTACATTATTGGGTCAAGATCTTGGCAAACTTCACTAGTGTCTTTAAATAATTTGACGTTCACACCAATTATTATTTAGGCCGTAGATGTAAACTTGTCGCTCGCTAATGAACCTAGATTTTTAGAATTCATAGTAACTAAGATTGAAAAAGGAATCTCTGTTGTTAGAGACCATCTAGTTCAGTGCTTTCCAAAGTCATCTCTACAGACCCTCATAGGCCTCTAGTATAACTGAGAGGTTTGATGAAAAATAAAAAAAAATTTTGTGGGTCTCTGAACATCGTTAGGGGAAAGAAATTACACAAATGGACGAAATACGACGAAACCGTGAAAATTCATTTGTGCTTGGAACTTGCTGCAATGCAAATTAATTTAGTTAGTTCTAAACTTTACATTTTTGTTGAGTTTTAGTACAAATGTAGCAGCAGCAGGTCCACTGGAACTGGCTAAATTTTGAAAGTAGTCTATGAGGAAGAAAAGTCTGGGAACCTCTTATATAGACACTACAGATTATCCTATTTTATCCGTTAAATAATACTAACTGTGCTAACATTACTGTTACCTTTGAAATAGGCAGTACTTAGTAAAGTTACTAAAGTATTAGGATTACGATCATCTACTTTTTTTGATTGGTGGTAGGTCTCTGCAGACCATCTTGGTAGATACCACCTCAATTTAATTTTTCTCCCGAGAAACAGAAGTCTGCGTACTTTACTGTGCTTGAAGGGTGTTGAAGCTGGTGATGCAAAGGCGTATCACTTACCGTCAGGTGAACATCCTGCCTATCTCGGCGTTTTTGTAAACTAAAAAAGTTATAACCTGTAGACATAGGCCATGATGTCTCATTACTTCAATAATTTCACTTACATGGTCGTCACATCGCGATGACGAAAATTTTGTTCTTATTAAAACATAATTAGTAATATTGATATGATCAGAGGTATACTTACCATCAGGTAAAGATTCCGTTCAAGTCAACGTTAGAACAAAAATGAAAAATATTAACTCAATTTACTTCATTGTGTTATAAGCGTTCATCAGAGTAGGTACAAAGAGTTATGTAAAATATCCGTGTTTTTGAATCTGCATAAACGTATCTGAACAACTCTTACCTCTTGCATTAATACCAGGCGATAGGCGTGCACATCTGTAATAAACAGTTACATGGGCAAACATAAACCCATAATTATAGAGTTGTCGATGGTTACTAGACCTAGTTTGACTAGTATCATCCAGTCAATGCGTTTCTCATCCCTTATTAAGGTGAACAGTTAAGTCAAGATCAGTTTATTCGTCCATCAGGCAACCATCGTTTTAGTTTACTGTTATTTATGCAATTTTAATACTGTGCTAGTTTTATGTAAAAAAATATTCATTATGTTGTTTAATTTATTTCCCAGGTTATACTTTTAAAGCTGTGTTAAGCGGTAAACGTGTCTTTCTTGTATTAAGGCCACTTTTTAGGCTATTTGAATAATGGGTTAGATATTTTTATTGAGACGCAATTATTTTTAAATTTTAAATAAAATTGAAAGTTACTCTTTCATGGAATCAAGAAGATCTATATTTTCCATTTTTATAGCATGTCCAGTTTAAATTCAAGGTCTTACTGCGTTAAGCACGTTATATGGATAAATCTAGGGAAATAGCATCTTTCCAAGTGGTTGGTGTTAGTATACGTTTACGGCATTTACGCATTTTAAACAAGCCATGTTCAACGGTGGTTACTATGTTGAAATAATTCGGAATATGATAAAAAAAAAATTCCTACATTTATAATAACTAAATATTTTTCAGTTATATTTTAGTGTCATGTGTAGTTATACTAGGCCCCGTAGTATTTTTGAAGTATGTAATGGACAACGACACAGTATTGTCGAAGTAATACGACAATGACCTTAGCGGAAACTATTGTCACGCCCGCAGCTAGGCACAATGCCCGCTAGTTGGCATTACAAATAAATACCGATAAATGACAATTAACAAGTGCTTTACACAGCACGGAAGGAAGCTTGTAATTAGAACGTGAAATCGTTTCAAATTCCTTTTGCATCATTAAGTTGACAGATTGAGAGAACTCTGGGATTAGGTTCCGGGTATCCAACTAAATGGAGACGTTTTTGTATATGAACTCTTTCTTATTAAAAATGTGAAAAGAATAATGAAGAGACACGATTTTTTATAAAAAGGAAATGGACATGACCCTTACGTTGGTTAATTGGCAATGATATCACAGACATGTGAACATGATACTACCAAAAATTACAATTTGTTGAAAATGTGTATTATTTTTATGTTATTCTTTAACAAACGGCTTAGCTTTATGAACCAATAACATACCTTCATAAAAATTAAACGACCAAAAAGGTTTTAATAAAAGGTAACAGATTATCTATTTCCTAACAGAAAATTGAGTTCAATATTTCGCGATATCCGTGTAATCAGATCTTTATGATTTAATTTTTTTTTTACATCTACTAGGCCGTGACTTGAGTTATGGCGGTTTATCATAATCTGAATTATGATTATTTTCAATTTTTACTGTTGTCCCTTTGTGATTTGAAATTTGTGAATGTACAGTATTAAAAATATTTTACGTCATTCCTTTAGGTTAAATACGCAAGTTATGTAAAAAGCCATGCAAAAATTTGATGCCCTATTTAGTCCATTGTGGCAGAATGGGCTAGTCTGGCGATGAGTCAAGTGCAGGGGCAGCGGTCTGGAACGCGGCACCTCACTCCGGAGTCCGCACGTGGTGTTGCCACACGTGTGCGCCGGCGCACCTCGCACCACCATGCAGACGCAACGCTCCAGTGTGCTCTAGGCTTTAGCTACAACTTAGGAACTAGTCCACCCATCTTACAGTTCAGTGAAAATAGTTAATTTGCAAACGTGTTTCATCAGTGAAGAATTATTGTGGGATAACTACATAAAAATAATGGCATGTACTTTAATATATTATGTAAGTACTAAAATGTTTATAATCGATTCGATTACAGATTTGTTAGGATTATTCAAAAGTAGAAACTGAAAAATATCAAATTGTCTATATGTTGTTTGTAGATATTTATGCTCCTACTCGAAAGCTCTTGTGGATATTACAAAAGGACAATATTTCGTTGTTAACCATATTTAAAGGAAAAAACATTTTTTAATGTACAGAGTTATGTCGTAATATAACTCAGAAATGGCAAAACAATGGCTTTTTTTAAAAGGAAAGGGGTTCCTAGTTGTTCAGATTAAAAGTTAAAACCATTAGACCTACATGTTCAGCGAAGCGCCAATAACAAAGTTTTCGTAGTAACGAAACGTTCATTCACAGAGAAGAATAGATATCATGATAAAAAAAGATAAAAGCAGCATTTGTGTACTACGCGAATATGTACGCTATGTTGTTAGTTTCTTAACACTGATATTTTTTCTTTATACCATTTAGTAGTTATTAATAATACATTTATTTTTATTCCTCAAAAACCTTTGCTTTCTTGTTCTTAGTAATACAATAGAGTTATAAGTAAAATAAGAATTTACCGTCTCACGTTAAATATCTTAAATAAGAAATATATATTGAAATCGTTTCTAATGTAAATTGTTTATTAGAAACAGTGGACCTCTTTCATTATGCTCAAGAACACATGACTGTAATCGGCCAAGTTTATTAAATCTTTAAATTAGTCCAAGAAGATGATTCATGGAATAAACCGACCAACTTCAGATACATTTAGTTTGTGTAACGTTAAAATAAACATCTTCGCTTATCTTATTCCGCTTATCTTTCTTATCAAATTGACAATTCTATAAAAATCCTTGGAATACTTTCATGTGGTTCGCGTAGTTGTTTGATTTTGTTAGTATAAAGAAACGTGTGGTAAATTGATATAACAATTTAATTCCTAAGTGCCCTATGTTTAAAAGTTTTACTACATTGACTTTTAATACAACGAAATCATGTTCAAAATTATCAAAAGAAAAGTGTGAAATGTGTTAGAAGGACTGTAAATTTGAGGCATGTATTTGGAATAAATTTGTTGTGCAATTAAAAATTTGGATTTCTAGATTATCCTTTAAATAAATGACTTTTCCTGGCGTTGAGCCAATCCAAAACTGTTGAATTCCGTTCGAATAGGAGTGAAAAAAAATTAGGTCAGCTGCCGCTTGGTAGCCAGTAGTTCCCACTTTTGGTAAATATTACTATTTCCGGCATCACATAACAATGATAATAGTTTTGTGCTGAAAAACAAATTTTATGAGACCACGGTGAAAATGTATAACGAAAAATAATTAATTACAAAAGTTATATTTAAGTTCAAATTTACATGATTTACTACATTTATATAAAGAGAATTATGTGTGAGAAATTTATTATAATTGATCTTGTTTAGATACTGAAAAATAATAATAATGTTATTGCGCATAGATACGAATTTATTCTAAACGGAACTCGAAGGTACTTCGTTAATTCTGTTCGGAAGTATGTAATACGCCCGTCCGATGTTAGAAATCGCAATCAATGCATCCTTTAAAAGCAACCTGTGGAACGAGAAGGTTTACGATCGAATCAGACAATTGCAACAATTGTAAAAAAATACATTTCCACCATTGCGTTTTCAGCTTTTACTTATTTAGATTCCAAATTCCAACATCAACAAAACTAAATAAAAAAAATTCCATCATCAAAGAGTTACATTAGTTCTATTAAAGAAATAAAACGTGTTTAGTATCATTAAATATCTGTTTATCATTCTTAAAAATTACGTTTATTGACTAAGTATTTCAATTTGCATGTACGTATTGATAGAGTGCAACAAAAAATATTTAAAACTTACACCTAGCCTAAAACACTACTAATTTTATAGGTTTTTTGGCAGAGGCTGTAGTCTGAAGTATTTGCAGTAATTAAAGCGGTGGAGGGTAACATCCTCATGCTGCAACCGAGTAAAGGTAAACGCAATGTTGGAAGACTCTCTTCAAGGTTAACGGATCGATTGTAGGTTACTTTCAGAGGCATTTTTTTAAGAGTAAGCGTCTTCAAGTTAGTAATGATGATAAATCATAGAGTCAAGAGATCAGACTGTCACTATATTTCGAGAGGATTAATGCAAATCAACAAATTTGCGTACGACTTTTGATAATTTCTGTTCTGTTTCTTATCTTTATTACCCTAGGTATCTTGTATCCTAAGTTGCAATATAATTTATAAGTCCTTCATTAATCTCTAGATAACTAGATAGATTATAAACATGTAAACAAAGCGTTTAAATTAAATTCATAAACATTGGTCTGTAATCCTATTCGTCTGAAATTTGTTATAAATAGATGTATGTGTTATAATGTACTTAAGCCGGTAAAATAGTATCCATTTTTGTATACAGTGTAATTGAAGTGGGTAAAAGTTCAAATTGTTTTTACATGATTTTTATTATTATTACAGATTTAAATTAATCTTTAAAATTTAATTAATTATATACTTTTATTTATTACTTAATTCACAATATTCAGTGCGCCTGACATTACACTATAGCAAAACTGCAGCATTATGAATACAATACTAAATCGTGTCTGGCACTAGCAAACATCGCATTTTTATTCTAAAACCTAAATTTTAATATTTTATCGAAAAATGCATCTGATTTTCGTTTAGATCATGACAAATACACAGTATAATTAGTAATAATAGTAATTTGATGAAAAAGTAATAAAGAAATTTACCAAAATACAATTGTCCGCAAACGTTTTTAGGTTTAGGAAGGTTTAAACATATTAAAGATTTTGTTTATTGAATTAGATGTATGTACTGAAACTAGTTCTCAATGTAATAATTGTATAAAGTATGCAAATAGTTTTGTTAGCTTATTGTCATATGAGTCTAGTCTCTTACCGGGTTATATCAAGTTTTTTAAGCATTTATGCAAGAATTTTTTGCAATGAATATGTTTGCAATTAGCGAATATTATACGAACTACACGAACATAAGTTTCTTTGTTTTATCGAATTATTTGTTAGATAATAATATGCTGATTAATACACTTGCCACATTAGTTGTTATCGGTACTCATTGATTTTTATCATTAATATCCTAAGTTGTATTCGAATAAAAGATTGAGAGTAATTAACTAAGCCTTATTCAATAGTGCAATCGTTTTATTTAAAAATGTATGTAGTTCCAATCCACTGTCAAATTAAAAATTTATAATTTTGTACTATAACAGTAACATTTTTTTAAATGGTTGATATGTAATATATTTAATTTTTTGTTGCAGAAATTAGGAACTTCGTTACAAATAGACGCTTCAATCATATAGAAACTTAGGCATTGTTCATTAGGACTCTAATAAGACAAAGACGATGCCAGAAATAGGGCCAATGATGCGGGCGCTCGAGTTGCAGCGGTTGATCGAAGACAAAGTGACGGAATGGCGGGAGAGGTCAGCGCGGGTCGCTGGCGTCAGCGTTGCCGACTCTTATCAGCAACCACTCAACTTCAAGAGACACACTAACAGGCGCAAAAACAGCAATGAAATAAATAGAATTATCGCGAAGTACTCCAAAACATACAGAACTACCGAGAAGCACAAACACGTGCTTCAACAAATATCAGAACAACCGCCGACGCGTCCAGTGAGACATAAGAAGGTTTTCGGAAAATTATCACCTTCTAAAAGTGAGGACAATATAGTTAATGTAGGAAGTATGGAAGTGCATAGTGATCCTGACCCAGATAACAAATTGGTGTCTAAATTTTCTCTAAGCAAATACAACGCGAAATCGTGTGAAGACATCACAGCGTTTGTTGATTTTGACCACACCATGAAGAGCAAAAATTTTCAGGAGAATAGCATAATAAATGCGAAGACAGTGTCTAAAGAACGACCTAAATTACATAGCATATGCGAAGACTTCTTCGATATAACCAAATATAACGATAGTGGCGTAGAGTTACGGCATAGAAGTAATTTTATTACATCAACACCCCTGTCTAACAGACGGACATGTCCACCTTGTGATTCAGTATCAGTGATTAGTTTTGAAAAGTGCACTAAATATTCTTGTAGTGATGATAACAAACTTAGAAAAGGCAGCTCGGAGCCGGACATGTTTAGTGATAGATCTAGTTCAAAATTTAGTGAAAAAACTGGTGACACCAAAACATTAGACAGTAAAAAGGGATGGAAGATTTTAAAACCTCACTTTCGGAAGGGAACGTTTGACTGTATACTGCGATGGCGTGGAAAAAAACCTCAACCAACTCAAACCAAGTAAGTGATTCATTATTTCTGTCCTGTTGACGAAAGACTGTCAAATACTAGTCACGTGAATAGAATTTCGATATTTGTATAAAATTAAAATAGATATAAGGCTAATAACTATTTACGTTTGGTATAAAATAGTTTGACATCATCCAATAATGGATTATTAAATCATTTAAAATTTTGATATGTAAATTTTAAGACTAATTTAAAGGATTCCACAAAAGTTCCAAAAGTACTTAGTATTCCAATAATAAAACAAATTTAACTAAGAAAAGAATTCTTCATTAAAGACAGGTAAGTAACAATTAAAAAATAACTGATTACAAAACCATGCAACTAAAAAACCGTAAAAAATTATTATTCCGAGTTTTTCCTTTAATTATCTACATCCAACAATTCTGCTATACATACTACATCGACAAACTAAAAATTTAAAACGGATGGGCTTTTTTTAATTGTACCAAAGACCGGTGACACAGTTGTCGTCTGCCAACAAAACAACAGAATTAAATTAGCTTCTACCATTCCGAAGTTAATATGACGTTAACAAATACATACATTCAAGTATCAAACTAAAAATATACTTTCCATACAGACAGAAGTTTTTTCTTATTTTAAACGGTTTTATTTCAGCCTATATATTATGTTCCCACTACCAGGGACTCGGGGCCTTCTCCCATAATGGGAGAGTATTTGACCTTAATTCACCACGCTAGCTAAGTGCGGGTTGGCGGATAATGCTAGTGATATATAATTTCTTAAAGCGCACATAAATCAGAAAAGTCATCGGGTGCGCGCCGGATTCGATCCCGCGACCTTCCGAACACAGGCCGAGGTCCCGATTCACGTGGCTATCACGGCTATTTCAGTCAGATGTAAAATAAATTTTTTTCTTAGACTAGTAAGCGTCTTCTTAAAAGTAGCAAACTAGTGGTAGTAGGTATTTCTTGCAGGACACTATCTAAGTATTATAGGTTTCTATTTCTACTTCCCTCATATGCACAGTTCCTATTTCTGTCGCCAAACAGCAGTGTGCAAACATTACAGTGTTTCGGTTTGAAGGGCTTTGTAGCCATTGAAATTACAGAGATACGGGACTCCACGTATTGTTTCAAGGTGACGAGCATAATGTGCTGTGTATGTGTATGGATACCGAATGAATGTTTGGTAATTAATGTTATGAAATAGGGATGGCGACATTAGGGGGCAATGGGAGAACTAGGTCACCCATCGCCCCGGCCCTTAGCCTTGGCAATAAAATAAAAATTCCTTTCACATACATACAAACATTTACGTTGCGGCAAAATGATTAGAAACACTTAACTATGATGATAAGTAAACAATCGTTTTATGAAGTAGGAGAAATATAATTCCTTGATATTCTGTCGCGACAGTGTGATAATTGTAATGGTAATAATATAATAAAAAAATATAGAAACATCTTGTAAATATGTAATGACGTAAGAATATAACAGAGCATAATTACATGAAAAAAACTGATTAATAGTTTTTCATTCAACAAAGTCGTTATTGCTAAGTCTATATAGTAATGGTTGGTGATTAAAATAGGCAATGCGATTGCATTAATCGGCAGACACTAATGTATGGCGCATAGTATTTAAAATAGTTTTATTTTAATCTAAATGCCATTAATAACTAGATTTTTAAGATGTACTTTATAACAGTCAATAAGTTACATTGTCAGACAATATTAATTAGCTTTTATAGTTGTTACCATGCCATGGGCACAGTTCTCGGCCAACCTTGAAAACGTGCACGGAGTACGTAAATGGTCATTTACGCGTTATAATATACATAAGTTCTATCATATTTCATTGTTATATAGGATATGTATCACTCTATTTATGTCTCTATAATATTATTAGTATTATGCCATAATATTAAAAATTAAATAAAAATGTTATTAACACGAAATAATTTATTAAAATGATTATGCATACATATTTACGTATCTTTAAATCTTGTTACCCCAATATTTAATAACAACATTACTTTAATTTGAAATTTGAAAAAATGAGACAAATTTATAGTATAATGGAAAAGTATTTGAATTCTTATTCAAATATTTTAATTTGTGTCAAAAAGGCATATAGTTACAGATGTAAGACATAAACACAGGCTTACTTTAGGAAGAAAATTGATTTGGGTTTCTCGCAGAATAAGTTTATGAATCTATGAACGAATCTCGATTAAACATGATCAGTACTGGCAAGTATTTAATTTTGTGTGTAAGTTATTAGTAGTATACGTCTGCTAATATATACAAGGTAATTCCAGATTTTCCGAACGAAAAATGTTAATTGAGTATTTCTAGGCCATCGGGTAATCCATTTAATAACTATGAAAAAAAGTAACAATCATAATTATGAGGCGCTAGTTAATTGATCCAACAGTTAGCACGAACACAGAAAACTAAGTGTACTGTGTAACAAATATCATTATATTCCGTTCATGTATATTTTTTATATAATTTATTTACTTAGTCATAATAAAAAAAAAATATAATAAACGGTAACTACTTTCTTACGAAAGTACGTTGATTTTTCGTTTTACATTTAGTACGTTTTTATTGAGGTAGGACAAGAAATTAGGATCAATACTTTATACTAATTTAAAAGTAACATTTAACTATGTTACCAAATAAATTATATGCTTATTATGGTAAGTTGTTGTTGTAAAGAGATCTTCGCCCATTAATGTCTATAACTAAACTTAATTTTAAAATGTAACAATGCTCTTCAATATAAGCAATCTCTATAAAATCAGAGACAAAAGTAGAACATAAATATTCACATTTTAATAATGCTAATTTATAAAATGAAGCCGTGATAGCCGAGTGGTTTGGGACCTCGGCCTCCGAATCGGAGGTCGCGGGATCGAATCCGGCGCGCACCGATGACTTTTCTAAGTTATGTGCGCTTTAAGAAATTAAAATATCAATGGCTTTATCCGCCAACTCGTACTTGGCCAGCGTGGTGGATTATGGCCAAAAACTCTCTCCATTAAGAGAGAAGGCCCCGTGTCCTAACAGTGGGAACATGCAGTGGGTTGAAAAAAAAAATTATAAAATTTTAATTGATTTCTCAAACATTAATGAGGTGTATTCTATGTAATATATGTTATTGTGGAATTCAAGAAATCTTGTGGGGAAATACTGCTGTTGCACAAAGGTTATGTACCAGCCATTGTTGATTGTACATGGTAATTACCTTTATAAATGTAGGCATATATACGTACAACGAGATTATTTCCGTACCTGTGTAATATCTTTAATGGATGTTGGAAATAAAGATATGAATTTATACATTGACTTACGGTGCAAGGTTTCCATCACAGCTAAACATTTTAGTCAAATAGAGTTAAGATTGTACTTGTACTTGCTTTGATACTTAAGCAACCAGTACGGTAACCTTCGAGCGAAGCACTATCACTATTAATTATTCCTTTTTTTTAAAAATACATTTTATTAATGTACGTTATAGTTAATTTATTGATTTTGTGCAATTTTTTTTAGCTTAGAATAAAAACGCATGTTTGATACCGTTATATTTACATAACTCATTCTGTCTTTGCTGACGCGTAGAAGACTTGTTAAGTTTAGATAGCCTAAGTAGATATAAAAATAAGTCGGAGTAAAAAATACAATAGTAGATTTGAACTCGGCCTTCAAGGTTTGCCAAAGCATAATTACAATAACTATTTAACATAACAATAAGTTGTAAATTTCAATTGTGTTAATACAGACTTTATTTTCAGAATACAGTTACACAATATTATTGAAAACGAGAAATTGGTAACATTTCACGTACATAATCGATAAAAATTATTTATATACGTAGATGTAAAGTAATTATTTAAAAAGAAATCTGTCATGTGAAACAAACATTATATGTAATTACCGAAGTACAAAACATGTATACAGAAGTAAACATTAAACAATTAATAATTATTTACAAATATAATTATATATATTACTACTCATTACGAGAATCAAATAAAATTTGGAACTGTTAACCACATTAGGTAACCAACAACAAATTTGATCAAGTTTACTTTAATCAAAAATTTACCTTATAGTTCAGTTATGCTATAAATCTGTTTCATTTAAGAAAGCATTGAAAGAGAAAGGGTTTTACATATTATAAAGATTATAATAGAAGTGCACTTTCGTGTTCTTATTTGGC
Source organism: Parides photinus (assembly GCA_018247975.1). Lineage (NCBI taxonomy): Eukaryota > Metazoa > Arthropoda > Insecta > Lepidoptera > Papilionidae > Parides > Parides photinus. Next base: position 4,126 of record DWHU01000570.1, on the reverse strand, counting down.
TAAATTTGACGTCAAAGCTTTGGATAAGTCATGAGCCATAAGGAAAATACAGTGAATTAGCGTCCTACGTACAAAGTAACCGAGAATTGTATACAGTATGTTGTCGTGTGAACGGGTATCACCCACAATAACGTAACCCATGTTGAAATATTAGATTCACTTGCGGAATTACCAATTATTAGAATGCAGCGGTATTATTAATTAATGGTTCCCTACACCGACATTTTAGAGAATTTGTTAAAAAAAATACATGCTTTTAATAATAGATTTTTGAGATAGGTATATGGCTTATGATATAAAAATTCAAGATGTAATGCGATACTCGCTTTTGGTATCCTATATATTTTCTTTAAGTGTCCGATTAAATTTAGTTTGTGATTCATTGAATATTAAAAAAAAATTGATGTTAAACATCAAAATCTATACGCGTAAAGGATTATTAAACTAATTTAATTTTTTACCACTGTATCGTAACATTATCTAGTAATAAGTTGTGACAAAAAGTTATTATAGCTAGTGTGAAAAAACTTTTTGTAACGTATCTCCTTGGAACTCTAAAAAAACTGGAGTAGGTAATAAACCTTTGGCAAACAAAGTTAGGAGCGCATGCAGTGTAGTCATACAGTCTCCGACAACGCGCAATGCGGTGCCTGAAAATGTTGTACAAGGCAAACCTTTTATAAATTCAATAATAACATAAGATTCTATGTGGATACATTTATAAATAATTTATATATTTCATTTACCCCTTAAGTGACTACTACCACTTTATTAAATAGTCATAGTGAAGTGAAAGCTGTTCAAAATGGATAAAACCGTACAGGAAGATCCGTGGAAATTTGTGTTAAGGAAGTTACAAGAGAAAGAGATCGTTAGTAGACGAAAGTAAGAATTATTTTATTAATATTATTACTATCTAATCGTACTGTAAGCTAGGCGATGGTAAAAGAGAATAACCGACATCAATTTTTTGGAAATATATTTAATTATTTGGCAACTAAGGGCTTTATATAACAAGTACAAGTCAAACCGTATTATTTGATTATTAGATTTTTTTTGTAAGTTTATGAATCGTTATGAATACCACTTTTGTTATTATTAATTGTTGAAGTTTTAATAATATTTAAGTATGTTTTAACCGTATAATAATTACTTAGTATTATGGTTAAACTAATGACCGTTTTGTAACTAAACCGTGTTGTAGCAGTTTTGTATCTATTGTATTAAAACTAAATTTTTTTACTAATCATACACGATGTGTCGATCGAAGGCGAAAAATATTGGTAAATGTTTTGACCTGAATTAACTATTTGTGATTAGTAGAAAACCTTTGTATTAGTAAAATAAATAATAGCACTGCAAGCGCTACAAAAAAATTTACACCAAAATCAGTTTTATTAAACCAAAAACTTGTAATTATGTTTGAAACCGTTCATATGATAAGCGTACCTTTTATTTGCAAAAATATTACTTTCAATTTACGTACCCAACTAACACTTCTAGCCGTGTTATTATTATCTTTAAAATATAACAGACGTGGGCTTGAAATATGATCTCATGATATTTCAAACATTGATATAATTACTCACTGATGTTTTTGAATATGCATATGCCTATTTAATTCATATGTCTACTTTCATTGGAGACAACATCGATGAAGAGATCTTCTATCAGTTTCGATATTTTGGAAAGGATCTAACAACAATATTTTTTGGTATAGTAAAATCGTTAAAAACGTTAGCTCTAGGGCTGAAATAAACAATATCGACACCATATAATTCATATGTTTATTATGTTGTAAATATTTAAAAGAAAGTCAATATAAATCAAATGAACGACAATATTTTACTTTTAATTTATGTTGGAGTAATTTTATTTTATAATACAGCCAGTGACACGTCTGGTATAAAAAACTTAAGGCATCTGAACTCTAAAGATTTCTTTGTTGGTTTAATAAGATAATCACGTGCAGCAATATGCAGGAAGCAATTCGCCCAACAACCGCTGTTATTCATCTTAGTTATATGCACATACAATTTCGAAATACATACGAACATAATGAGATATAATAACTTATTTGTCTTAAAATTCACACTGCAAAGATAAGATTAAATGTCATTAAACAATACCGTCGTTTTATATAAACATCAGCATGTTCTTATTTGCATTCTGTTATTAAGCATATTGTTTTCAGATCTACAAAAACACAAAAACTTGATGAATTTTAGAAAAGAACTGACTCGTTTCTCTAGGTTTCTAGATGGTATGTAATTGTTCTATTTTAATAAATGGAAATTGGAATTAACGAATTAATCGAAAAAAAAATTATAATTCATAAAATATTTGTAATTCCGGACGTTTTGAAATGATTTGATTGTTTTTTTAATATGTAATGCGTATAGATATATAAATCCTTGAAATAATTTTTCCAGACGGTAAAATGATTTTCAATGTTCGTTAATTCTTTTGTTTTAATTCGACGAAGTGATGAGACGTTTAGGACGTTAACCTGATGTCAATTTACACGCCTGTCCATAGCTTTGTGTGCTAGTTAGTATGCCAGACGATGACCAAGATGGTGCTTATTGTCTTAATACACGAGATGAAAGGTCCTGTTATCCTACTAAGATCACTGGCTGTAAGCTACAACGTCATTCAACTTAAACATGGTATATACAACACATTGAGCTACCTAAACGGTAAACACGGTCTCTAGTACACAACCACCACGATTATGGTTAAAAGGTAATAATTGTTATGACAAATCCTTGTGTAAAACAAATTAGTTAATTTAACACAGCATTTAAGTGTAACGCTTCTTATATGTGCCGCATTCTATTCCACGTGTCAAAATTGACAAAAAAAAACTTTATAATATCAATAAAATTGAGAATTAAATTAAATATTGTTTTTTAGGTCCCATTAATAAAGGTACATATACATATATTTTTAAATGATGTAATGAACGTGTGTCTCAGCGCTACACCTACATTCAAAGTACGATCGATATTTTTAACAGATAAAGGTTTTGCCATCCAAAATACGTACGAAGTTTAAAGTAATTCTAATTTAAAGTTATTTTACATTTATTAATTTACACATGATATTAAACAATTAATTAGTTATAAGATAACAATCATATTTCAACTATGTATCTCAGACTACTTATAGAATCACTAGCAATTAAGAATAAATTTACTTTATATCTAATTACTAGTAAAAAGAATTATGAAGTTTCCTCTTCGTTGAATACAATTGAAATAGTAATTAAATTATAAATAATAGTTCCATGATTATTAATATTTTTACAATACAAAAACAATCTGTATAGAAGTTTGCGAGAGGGGAAATCACTGAGGAAATCAAAAGGATTAAAGGTATTAGTATTTAGTATTAGTATTCCCACCAAATATTAATTTTTGCTTAAATCCGAATTTAAGGCATTCCATATCCTCCCACAAGGTAAACCGATTTGAAATAGTAATGTAGAATTTATGTAAACAAAATTACTTAATTTCATACTTGGAATATTTTTTCTCAAGTATTTTTTATTAAGCCTTTAGGTTACATAGCTGCGCAACATAAAAGATATAACGTCACGCTAGCTCTATATAACGACCTTGAGACATGACCTTGTAATTTTTTATTCTAAAACTTTATACTTGCTATGATCTGGCGGTATTATCTAGTCTCTAGTGGAAGAACGATGTTTAACAATGCTAATGATAACGACGGCATAGTGACTAAATGAAACTACAGGAAACAAGAGTTTGTCTCATGTCTATAAATACTTATTACCAGGTTTTGAACAAAGACATATATAAAATTAAAAAAAAATCTATAAAATACAAAAGCAATACAACATCCTTGTTTATTAGAGAAAGAAACTGAAACCGTGATTACTCATAGTAAGGTATTTTTATAATTATTATTAAATAAAAATTTGCTAATATTCTTTTAAAGGGTCAAAAAGGAACTTTAGGCAACTGTAAAAAATATCTCAAACAATTTTCTTTATACGTAATCTACAAATGATTTTTTTGTTTTGGATGACCAGGGAAACGCACCGCCGACCATACCACAGTGCGAGAGCTCTATGCCGGAAGTCCGCTTCTATGAAAGCTCA
>DWHU01000569.1:0-17539 GCA_018247975.1 Parides photinus | reverse complement strand
AGATTTATGTATGGTCAAGAGAAGACACCGCGGACCCCCATACATATACTCGCGGACCCCCAGGGGTCCACGGACCACAGGTTAGGAAACGCTGGTCTAGGTGATTGCACTTGCCTATAAGAAGCCTTTCATTTCAAAGAAGCTTTTTAGAAGAAGCTTTATATTTCCCAAGAGTTTAACAACGAAACAAAAATTCAATACGATTATGAAAATTAATTTTTCATTTCAAACTATTGTTCTTTTCCCAAACTATCATTCGATAACATTTAATGTGCCAGAAATACCTATTTTTAATACGCCAATATTGTGTTTAAGTTCAAACATCATTCTTTTATAAATATTTACGGTTTCTATTTGACGGCGACGAATTTTTTTCTATAAAAAAACTTTTGTAAAAAAAACTTCCGAGAGCAGAAGTCTTTATTCAGAAAATTTTAATGTTTCACCTACTTTTACAAAATTGATGTTTAGATCTAAACAAAAATGTTGATTATTTTTTATATTTGATGAATTAGTATCTCCTGCCATAATTGTAAGTTATTGATGAACTTTATATTGTTTAACTAGAGCCCGATATTGAACTGCAGCGTACTTTGCGATTGTCTATTTATGTACAATAAGTTGTAAATATTCGATTAAGAAATGTTTTTTATTTAAGTATGTGTAAAACATTTTTGTGCAACTGTTTATTGTTTGTGCGGAAACAAACCACATCTCATGTTAAATTGTAGTTTTATTTTTGCCTCTTATTTTGTGTCTAAGCATAAGCTTACTACGTGGCCATACAGCAGGGGTGGCCAACCGGTCGATCGCGTGCAATGTCTTGAGTTATGGCAACAAATTATAAAATCATTATATCTATCTCTGCTTAAATGTAGTGAATATTTTTACTCGCGTTCAGGATGTACATATCTGTGAATCAGCGTTTTCGTATTTAAAGTTAACGAAGAGCAAACAGCGTTCTGTCCTGACCGATTCGCATACTAAAGACTCATTGTTATCTTTGTCAGGATATACACCGCATTATGATTTCTTGGTTAAAGATATGGAAACAAAGCCTCCCCATTAAGGTTAAAGATAAAAATAAATTCGATTTTTTTTATTTATATGTGCCTAATTCGGATTAATAAGTATTGTTAACAATTATTCATGTTATAGTAATTCCCCTGGACGTGAGTTTTAGAATAAACTACACATATGACAACAAGTCGATCGCGACACATTTATTAAATAAAAAGTAGATCGCCTCAATTTTTTCAAATAAAAAGTCGATCTTACGTACACAAAAGTTAATTATATATACTATTAAGAAAAGCACAAAGGTAAGAAAGTCTATCGGAGAAGGCGACTAGAAGCCTTTACCGGTCGGATGGAGAAGAGATTTCTCGGTGAATATTCCTTGACACTATAACATGAAATGTTGAATGAAAAAGAGAAAGTCCGTGTCACCGTCAATATTTTTATAATTTTATTTAACAACGGTTTTTTAAAATCTTACGGAATTTGATAACCGGATACCTTACTTTAGTTAGAATGCAATAACCTACATTCAAGTAGAAAAAGGGCTGTACATTGTAAGTACGATTGTTGTTGTTTGTCCTTCCCATTTTCCCAATTTATTTCTTGGGGTTGGGGCAGTGTGTCAGTCTCCATCTGTACTAAACACACTACTAAGGTTATTGGCAATGGTTTTTACAGCAGGCCGCATGCCTGACGCTAACCCTCCTTGGGAATATATATTAAATTTGCCAAATCTCAAATCCTAATAACTAAAGAGGAAACCGTAAAAATAGCTACAGAGGTCAAGTATTTTATATTATTTAGGCTCAGGGTTGAAAAAAACTTTCTTACTAACTTTAAAATGCTGAATTTTTCGATTCACTGAGTTGTTATTAATTTCTGCGTATATACATAAAAATAGTACCCATAAACATATTTGAAATCGACGACGATATATATTGATCAACTGTGTGAACGTAGGGACTTATTTTTTTTTTTCAATCGTATGCACGGTTCAAATAAAATAAAGATCATTATGTCTTAATTATTTAACGGTACTTTTTAAATATTTGACTATATTCTTGAGATATTCTTTAATTCTGTCGTAATACGAAAGATGAAAATTTCGTACATATTAAAAATAATGCATACCAAAGATAATGCTAAATATATTGGAGTATTTTCTATAAATTCATGTTCAAAACTAGACAATCGAAATATGTTTTAGTAATGAAGTTCTAATTAATATAATAATAAAAATTTTTGATGCAGGCTGCATTTCATCATGAGTAGAACTAAAAATAATAATAGTTCATTTAATGCACTTGCGATTAATCGGGAATGCCAAATGCTGATATGACGAATAATTTCTAAATTTATGCTAGCCAGTAATTCGATTGTAAAAAAGGCTTAAAAGGGATTAAGTTATTTCTATCGCAAAAACAATAGTTGCTATGACGTTCGTTACCATAGCAAAGTATTGACTTGTTTTATATTTTCTTAACAAGTTAAAGTCTGATATTATCGATATTATGAATTTAGTTATTAGTGATTGAGTTTGATATTTGTTGTGATTAAATGAATTGAGATAGAGACATGGAAGAGAGCGAATTGAGAAGGCTGTTGCAAACAAAAAATGGATGTCGAGTACCAAAGATGCCGCCTATACCAGATGTTCACATGATGGATAAATTACCTTTTACCCCGTTACCACCATATAACCGAATTAAGGTAATCAAGAGTAAATAAAACATATTTTATATGCTTTTGTAACGTAACAGCGATATTCACTGTAAATTAGAGTAGTAAGTAGTTTTCGAAATATCTTTTATTTGTATCAATAGAAAAATAGTAGATAAGAAAATAAACACACGTTTATCAGTTTTATATAAGTCATACCATATGCTTTACAAAATTTCGAGTCATCTGATTAATATGTATTTCAATTACAATATTAACAAGTAGCTAACAAAAATATCTAAGGAAAGACATAAAGAAGTGCTGGCCCAAGCTGGCAGCTCCCGGTGAGCTAATTTCGGATATACGACGGTAAGCTGCTGGGCTGACTTCTGCTGCCCTTTGCAGCCGAGATAGAGTCGAAGGGCGAGAGGAGTGTAATTAGTTTATAGTGTGGTTGGTATCTACCATCGAGTTAAACACTAATACGTACACATTGATAGTAATGGCAAAAATGTTGTGAATTTAAAAAAATAGATTTCTGCAGAGTTTGTTCCGCCGCATTCTTCTCTGACGGTCGAATTTTCGGAAACGGCTTCTAAAAACTGATGGTCAAAAATAATTTCTTTGATATCCGTTATTAATAAATTACATTTTGATTTGATTTGAATACTTTCGCACTAATAAAATACACTTTTTTTGTTTGATAGGATAAACAAAAAAAATTTCGGAAAATCTTAGAAACGAAAGCTACCGAAACAAAAGTAGAAATTGCTCGCCCGCTAATGAAACGTCGGGAAAGAGATTATCTTGAAATATCTGAGCACAGACACGTTGCCGTACTGCGCGATTGTGCCAAGAACATCAAGCCACCGCCAATGCTAAAGTCATGGGAAAGAAAGATCACTAGTTTAATACCATCTAAACAACGTAATGCTTTTCCAACAATAGTGGAAGAACTAATAAATGAAAGTAAAGCTGAATGGGACAGAAACCTCCATGAATTAGCAGTGAAAACTGTTTTTAGAGAAGTTCCAGGCGTTTCCCGAAAGCGATATCAAGAGCCTTATTTTAAATATCATGGCGTGACATCGAATTACGAAAGAATGGTAAAAAGTAAAAAAAAACTGCAAAGTGGTTCTTTAATTTTACATCCTTTTATAAGGCTTATTATTGAATCCGCTGAAAAAGTTTTCCCCACATGTATTATAAGTCTGGTTAACTTCCGTGTAAAGGAGGCTATGGAACTACGAGAATTTGAGGCTGCAATAATGGATAAAATAAAGCGCGCTGACCATCTAGTTTCGAGTACGTGGTATTCAATATTAGTCCAATGGCTCAAAAACCCTAGATGTATAAAAGGTATGCGTCCAAAAAGAGTTCCAGAATTTATAAGATGTGCTACGAAAATGATATCCATGCAAATACAAGAATTAATGCGCAGATCCATCAACGCTATTATAAATAGTCTAAATGACCCAGAAAGTGTTCCAATTTTACGCCTTGAACTTCAATTCGATGGAGAGTTTTATTATAATCCGTCATTAGAGAAAGTTTTTGAAGTATATCATGATATTGCTGATGCTATTTCCAACATATCACAACGGCTCATGCCAATAGAAGAATACCTTAAGGTACCATATAGCAATGACGCTTTACCTGTTCTGTATAATGACTGGTTGCGTAAGGATGGCCACGAGAGGCTGCAGAAACAGCTGGACGTTGTTTTCTTACCGCTACAAGAGTATTTAGTAACATTAAGAAATAAATACAACATGCTTTATGGTTATCCCGCTAAGGCTGCTGTATTACAGTTCGTCGAGGAAACTAAAGACTTTGAAATAGCCCGCGATAAGATTTTATATTTTCAAGATATCGATTCCAATATTACCGCTATTCTTGAAAATGAATATTTTAACTGTGCCATCGCTGGTCAATTAGAAATGGTACAAGGTTTAAAAGAAAAAACGCATGAATTTATTAACGACATCATAGATGGATTAGTTAAAGCTCATATGAAAGAAAATGACAGCATATGCTTCGAGTTTGAAACGATAGCTGAGAAGGCTCTGACTGAACCGAAAAATGCTGCTGAATTAATAGAACAAGGCGTTTATATTCTCCATGCTAAAACTGTTTTAGTAGAAGCTTTGAAAGAGAGAATTCTGAATCAAATTAATATCATATCAAATCTTCTAGAAATGACTTCACTTACAAAAGAACACGTAGCTTCAAATACACGTACTGTTAATTGGATAAGAGATATTAAGCCGATATTCGATAGAAATGCTGCTGCTTACGAAACCTTTAAAGGAGAGATGGAAGATAATTTACAGAGAAAGATAGCATTTTTAAACAAAGAAGTTATTGAAATGACCCCATATTTGGAACTCCTTGACAATATGGATGATGTGAATCATACATTAGAATATTTAGAATACTTACGGAAGTTTGCGCATCGATTGCAGGGTTGTGACAAATTAGTGATTTGGATAAATAAAGAAGAGGTTACTTTCAAGTTTCCTGTCACAAGCTATCCCGAATTAGAAGAATTAAAAGACTTTGTTATACCGTTTTATAATTTAGTTCATCTCGTTCACCGATGGAAGCGTAGTTATTACACATGGATGGACGGGCCTTTTGAATTTATGGATCATATACAAATAGAGCAGGACCACGATTTTTATTATAAGGAATTTTTAAAACTATCAAAAAATTACAGAAATAAAATAAAACAACAAATTGCTGAAGGCCAGGAAAAAAGATTTCAAGGTTTAGTCGATGATCCTGATGTAAACAATCTTCCGGCTCCTATGAAACTATGCGCACAAGCTATTGTTGAAATAAAAGAGTGGCGACCTAACGTACAAATGGCACACATAATGTGCAATCCTGCGTTGGAGCAGAGGCATTGGGATGACATGTCTCATATAGCAGGATTTGATTTAACACCAAATGCAGGAACGTCGTTGAGAAAAATTATTAATTTTAACTTATGGGATGATCTAGATCAATATGAAATCATAAGTGTAGCAGCTACTAAAGAGTTGGCTCTGATAACTAATTTAAACAAAATGATGGCGGAATGGGTCGATATTTGTTTTAAAACAAGTCCATACAAGGACACTGGAATATTCATACTGTCCGGATTAGATGATGTTCAGAGTGTTTTAGATGATCATATAGTAAAGACGATTGGAATGCGAGGTTCTGCTTTTGTTAAACCTTTTGAAAGTCAAGTTAGAGCATGGTATGAAAAAATAATTAGAGTCAATGCTACTATTGATGAATGGGGTAAAGTGCAAAGTCAATGGTTATATTTATTACCAATATTTTCTTCCAAAGATATTGTGGCTCAAATGCCCGAAGAAGGTGTAATGTTTGTGGAGGTCAATAATATTTATCGTCGTTATATGGGTACCGTCGATAAAGATCCCCATGTTTTAGAAATAGCTGGAGGTGTTGGAGTATTAGAATCATTCAAGATTGCATCATCTCTTTTAGAAAAAATTAATGACGGAGTTAATAACTATTTAGAAAAGAAACGTTTATATTTTCCGAGATTTTTCTTTTTGTCTAATGACGAAATGTTAGAGATATTATCAGAAACTAAAAATCCTTTAAAAGTCCAACCTCATTTAAAAAAATGTTTTGAAGGTATAAACAGATTAGTATTTGACGAAGAATATAACATTAGTGCTATGATATCAATGGAAGGTGAACAAGTCGAACTCCTGGAAACTATTAGTGTAACAGCTGCAAGAGGTTCTGTTGAAAAATGGCTTGTACAGGTAGAAGAACAAATGCTTAAAGCAATTAAGTCGGAAACCGAAATTTCTTATTATGATTATCCTAATATAGGCCGTGTAGATTGGATTTTGTCGTGGGAAGGCATGGTAGTTTTAGCTATATCACAAATATATTGGGCTATAGATGTTCACGAATCTTTAAACACACATAAACTTAGCGAGCTTCAGGCTTTTCACGTAAGTCTAACGAAGCAACTCAACGAAACAGTTGGAGTTATACGGCGAACAGACTTGACTAAATTAAATAGTATTACCGTCAAAGCTCTTATCGTTATTGATGTACACGCTAAAGACGTTATACAAGAGCTAATTGAAAAGAAGGTGATTGAGGTAACAGACTTTCAATGGCTTGCTCAACTGCGATATTATTGGGAAGAAGAAAAGGTTGCAGTAAAAATAATAAACGCCGTTGTACCATATGCTTATGAATATTTAGGAAATTCCGACCGCTTAGTAATTACTCCTTTGACAGATCGATGTTACAGGACATTAATAGGAGCGTACTATCTACATTTAAATGGGGCTCCAGAAGGTCCTGCCGGTACAGGTAAAACTGAAACTACTAAAGATTTAGCAAAAGCTTTAGCAGTACAGTGTGTAGTTTTTAATTGTTCTGATGGTTTAGATTATAAAGCTATGGGTAAATTTTTTAAGGGTTTAGCATCTTGTGGCGCCTGGGTTTGTTTCGATGAATTTAACCGCATAGAAGTGGAAGTATTATCTGTTATAGCTCAACAAATTCTTTGCATCGTCCAAGCAGTTAGACAACATTTGGAAGAGTTTGAATTTGAAGGTACCACTTTGAAGTTAAATCCCGCATGTTATGTCTGTATTACTATGAATCCAGGCTATGCAGGCCGCTCTGAACTACCTGATAATCTTAAGGTGCTATTTCGTACCGTAGCAATGATGGTACCGGACTATGCTATGATCGGCGAAATATCGTTATATTCTTTCGGATTTATAGATGCACGTAGTTTGTCTATAAAAATTGTTACGACGTATCGTCTTTGCTCCGAACAGTTGTCTTCTCAAAATCATTACGATTATGGAATGCGTGCAGTAAAAACTGTTCTCTCAGCTGCAGGAAACTTAAAAAGAAGTTTTCCTAACGAAAGTGAGCGTGTCTTGCTTCTAAGATCCATAATAGACGTCAATTTGCCGAAGTTTCTTTCTTTTGATGTGCCTTTGTTCGAAGGGATTATATCAGATTTATTTCCTGGCGTCACTTTACCTAAACCGGATTACGAAAACTTTTTGAATGCTTGTTGCGATTGTTGTGAAGTAAATAATTTACAGCCAATGGAGTGTTTTTTAACAAAAGTAATACAAACGTATGAAATGATGATAGTTAGACATGGTTTTATGCTTGTGGGTGACCCTTTTTCAGCAAAATCAATGACTTTAAAAATATTATCACAAGCGCTATCACTTATGGAAGAAAGAAATCAACCTGGTGGATGTCAATGTACATATAAAGTTCTTAATCCAAAAGCCGTGACAATGGGACAATTGTATGGTGCCTTTGATCCCATATCGTATGAATGGACAGATGGTATTGTTGCCACAATGTTTCGAGATTTCGCATCGGAGGATACACCTGTAAGAAAATGGATAGTTTTCGACGGTCCTGTGGATGCCGTTTGGATAGAAAACATGAATACAGTTTTAGATGACAACAAAAAGCTATGTTTGACATCGGGTGAAGTTGTGGCGATGTCGAATGTAATGTCTATGATATTTGAAGTAATGGATCTTTCACAAGCATCTCCTGCTACAGTATCAAGATGTGGTATGATATATATGGAATCTTCTTCGTTTGGTTTCATGCCATTTTATAAATCATGGTTAAAAACTTTGAATCCAATTTGGATTGAAGAAAATGAGGAGTATATATTCAATATGTGCGGTTGGTTGTTCGATCCATTAGTATTTTTTGTTAGAAAGTTTTGTAATCAGCTTGTGAAAGCTGGCGAGGTGAATTTAGTCATAAGTACTCTTCGGCTTATAGAAATGCTAATGGATAATGCCATCGAAGGAGAAGAGGACTCTAAATACACAAGAACTTGGTTTTTAGCTTCTATGATGTCTGCGTTAGTTTGGGGCGTTGGAGGTATCTTAAACGTTGATTCGAGAGAAAAATTCGATGATTTGGTTAAAGAATATTTTAGAGGCGAGAAGGGTATACCACCTGAAATAGAAAAAATGGATGTTTCTATTCCAACAGAAGGTATGTTGATAGACCATTTCTATCAATACAAGGGTAAAGGTTGTTGGAAGTATTGGCCTGATATAATAAAATCAATTCAGGTAAAGGAACAAATTAATTTATTACAAACAGTGATACCGACCTTGGAAACAGAAAAATATATATCTCTTTTAAGGTTACATACGAAATTTGCTAATCCTTTGCTACTAATAGGTCCAACAGGAACTGGAAAAAGTTTTTATGTCCAAAATTTTTTAATGAATGAGCTGGATATGGAAAAATACACACCAGGATTTATTACATTTACAACAACTACTTCTGCTAATCAAACTCAAGAATTAGTGATTTCGAAATTAGTAAAGAGAAGAAAGAATAACTATGGTCCGACAAAAGGTAAGAAAGCTATTATATTCATTGACGACATGAATATGCCTGCCAAAGAAGTATATGGTGCACAACCAGCTATAGAGTTATTAAGGCTATATTTTGATCAAAAACATTGGTACGATTTAAAAACTACAGATAACTTATATATTCACGACACCTTTTTCTATGGAGCTATTGGGCCTGTTGGTGGAAGCCGTCAATTGATTTATCCAAGAATGTTAAGACATTATAATATTTACTCTATAAATGAGTTTTCAAAAGAAAGTATGACGAAGATATTTATTACTTTATTACAACTAGGTTGGAGAAGAAATGGATTTGGACAAGATACGCAACCAACGATAGTTAATATTATAGCAGCCACAATGCATATATACGAACAAGCAGCCGAGGGCCTCAGACCCACTCCTGCAAAATCACACTACATCTTCAATCTCAGAGATTTTTCCAGAGTAATACAAGGTTGTGCATTACTTAGAAAAGAATCAGCGGAAAGCAAAAAGACTTTTATTAGAGTTTGGGTCCATGAAATTATGCGTGTGTTTTATGACCGACTGGTAGATGAAACTGATAGAACTTGGTTTTATAATCTGCTTAAAATTTCAACACGAGATTTAATGAAAGATAATTTTGAATCGGCTTTAGATACGTATCAAAATGAGAAAGGGGATGTTACACAAGAGAGCATAAAAAGTATGATGTTTGGCTGTTTCTTAGATACCGATAGTTTAGAAGGTGAACGAAGATACGAAGAAATACCATCACGAGAATCAATTTTCAACGTTGCAACGTCCATGTTAGCAGAATATAATGCAATGCATAAAGCCAAAATGACCATCGTGCTATTTGATTATGCTTTGGAACATCTTTCAAAGCTTTGTAGGCTGCTGTCTATGCCGGCAGGTAACGCGTTATTAGTAGGAGTTGGCGGTTCCGGTCGCCAGTCTCTAACCCGTTTAGCGGGCACAATTTTAGGTCAATCAGTTTTTCAACCAGAGATTACTAAATCTTATGGCGTTAAAGACTGGCAAGATGATATTAAATTGGTTTTACGAGAGTCAGGTGGTCTAAATAAGGATACAACATTTCTTTTCACTGAAAGTCAAATAAAAGAAGAAACGTTCATACAAAATTTGGATAGTTTACTTAATTCTGGTGAAGTTCCAAATTTATATGGACTAGACGAAAAACAAGAAATTCTGGAATTGGTACGATTGGCAGCACAAGGAGGTAACAGAAATCTTGATATAAGCCCTTTGCAAATATTAGCCTTTTTTATTGCACGTTGTAAAGTGAAGTTACACATTGTTCTATGTTTCAGTCCAATAGGCAGTTCGTTTAAAATAAGGTTAAGATTATACCCATCATTAGTAAACTGTTGTACTATAGATTGGTATGATAGTTGGCCAGAAGATGCTTTAGAAATGGTAGCAAACTTTTACATGGTTAAAGTTAACGTACCGGATAAGGTTAAATCAACTGCTGTTATAGTATGTAAACAATTTCACGTTGATGCACGTAAAATATCTACTGATTTTTTTAATCAATTTGGGAGAAAAACGTATGTAACATCTGCTTCCTATCTTAACTTGATAAAATCATTTACAACACTTACTAATAAGAAACAACGTGAACTAAGGGCAGCAAAACTGAGATATACAAATGGTTTAGATAAATTGGGACAAGCCGCAGAAGCAGTAGCTATAATGCAACATGATTTGAATGCATTAAAACCTCAGCTTATGGTTATGGCGGCAAAATCGGCTAAAATGATGCAAGAAATAGAAGTGGAAACAGCTATAGCAGACAAGGCTGCAGCACAAGTACGAGAAGATCAAAAAGTTGCAAATGTACAAGCAGCAGCTGCAGAAGAATTAAAAAAAGATTGTGAAGCAGACTTAGCACTAGCGTTGCCTATTTTAGAAGATGCTATCGCTGCATTGAATACTTTAAAGCCAGGTGATATAACTATTGTTAAATCAATGAAAAATCCACCTGCAACTGTGAAGTTAGTAATGGCTGCAGTTTGTGTAATGAAAGGAATTCCACCTGATAAAATACCAGACCCGGATAATCCAGGTAAGAAAATGTTAGATTATTGGGGGCCCAGTAAAAGAATATTAGGCGACATGAGTTTTTTAGATTCTTTAAAAAATTTCGACAAAGACAATATACCGGTTGCAACGATGCAAAAAATCAGAAAAGAATACTTGTCTAATAAAGATTTTAAGCCTCATATTATAGCTAAAGCCTCAACGGCTGCTGAAGGGCTATGTAAGTGGATAATTGCGATGGATATGTATGATGCCGTAGCAAAAGTTGTTGCTCCAAAAAAAGCTAAGCTAAATGCTGCTGAAAAAGAATTTTCAGAGACAATGGCAATATTAGAAGAAAAAAAGGCAACGGTAGCACGACTGGAAGCCAGACTAGCGGAGTTGAACGAAGCTTTAGAAGAAGCCAATATCAAAAAAAAAGTTTTAGAAGATGAAGTACAATTATGCATTGATAAATTATTCCGAGCTGAAAAACTAATTGGGGGATTAGGTGGTGAAAAAGTAAGATGGACAGCAGCTGCTGAAAACCTACAACATTTATTTGACAATCTCGCTGGAGATATTTTAGTGTCTTGTGGTATAATAGCTTATCTTTCGCCATTTACTTTACCGGTGAGATTAGAAGCAATTGAAAACTGGAGGCAGCTTGTAATAAAACTAGATATGCCGCATTCTCCAACATATGTTTTAAAAGACGTGTTAGGAACGGATATTAAAATACAAAATTGGTGTATTGCAGGTTTGCCAAGAGATTCTTTTTCTATTGACAATGGTGTAATTTTAGACAATTCGATGAGGTGGTCATTGTTAGTTGATCCACAAGGTCAAGCAAACAAATGGATTAAGACTATGGAGAAACCTAACGATTTACAAATAATGAAATTTACTGACGGAAATTACATGAAAGTAATTGAAACATGTTTAGAATATGGTAAACCTGCACTGATAGATTGTGTTTTAGAAGATGTGGAGGCTCCGTTAGATCCAATTTTAATGAAAAACACATACACACAAGGTGGAAAAGAATTCATAGCACTTGGAGAAAACGTTATTGAATATCATCCATTATTTAGACTATACATGACAACTAAACTAAGAAATCCTCATTATTTACCGGAAATATTCAACAAAGTCACTCTAATCAATTTCGCTTTAACGAAAGAAGGTTTAGAAGATCAATTATTAGGAATAGTAGTTGCAAAAGAGAGACCTGATTTGCAAGAGAAAAGAGAAAAGTTGATTGTTCAAGGAGCTGCTAACCGAGCAGCACTTAAACAAGTCGAGGACGACATTTTACGTACTCTACAAGAATCTAAAGGAGATATCTTAGAAGACGAAACAGCTATTGAAGTTCTTGATTCCTCAAAATTATTAGCTGTTGATATCATGAAGAAACAAGAAGCCAGTTTAGAAACTGAAGAAATTATTGAAAAGTTTCGATTAGGTTACAGACCAATAGCATCACATTCGGCCGTTTTGTACTATTGCGTTACTGAATTACCGAATGTTGATCCCATGTATCAATATTCGTTAACTTGGTTTATAAACTTGTATATATTATCAATTGAGAATGCTAATAAATCAAAAGACTTAGAAAAAAGGTTAAAATTCCTAAAAGAAACTTTTACTTACAATTTATACAGTAACGTATGCAGGTCACTTTTTGACAAAGACAAACTAATGTTTTCATTTATCATGTGCTCCAAAATGATGTTATCTACTTCTGAAATCAACCACGATGAGTACGTATTCCTCATAACTGGAGGAATCGCCGTTGAAAATCCTGAGAGGAAACCTGCAGATTGGTTACCAGATAAGGGATGGGACGAAATTTGTCGAATAAATGATTTGACGGTTTTTAAGGGATTTAAGAAAAGTTTTTTGAGTGCAACTCATAAATGGAAAGAAGTTTATGATGAATTAGAACCTCACAATCAACCGCTGCCTCTAGGATGGGAGGAAAAATTAACACCCTTCCAGAAGTTACTAGTTGTTCGAATTTTAAGACCAGATAAGCTAACAGTTGCCATCTCTGAATTTGTTGAAAAACAGATGGGTCGGAAATTTATAACTCCTCCACCATTTGATATTGGTAAATCATTTGGAGATTCAAATTGCTTAGCACCTTTGATTTTTATATTATCTCCAGGATCGGATCCGATGGGAGCTTTAATAAAATACTGCGAAAAGATGGGATTCGCACACAGATTTAATTCTATTTCTTTAGGCCAAGGACAGGGACCTATCGCGAAAGCTATGATAGAGAGAGCACAGTTAGAGGGAGGCTGGGTATGTTTACAGAATTGCCATTTAGCTGTTTCATGGCTTCCAGTACTAGAAAAAGTTGTAGAAAATTTTGATTTGACGAATACAGATTTAAGTTTTAGATTGTGGCTCACAAGTTATCCATCTGATCAATTTCCTCAATCAGTTCTACAAGTGGCTGTAAAAATGACTAATGAAGCACCAACAGGTTTACAGCATAATATGTACAGGTCATATGTGTCAGAACCATTAAAAGAACCAGAATTTTTTGAAGGATGTCCAGAAAAAGATAAACCTTTTAGCAAGCTTCTATACGGTATTAGCTTCTTTCATGCTGTAGTACAAGAAAGAAAAAAATTTGGACCATTGGGTTGGAATATTCAATACGGATTTAATGATTCAGATTTTCAAATATCTGTAATGCAACTACAAATGTTTTTAAATCAGTATGAAGAGATTCAATACGTTGCAATAAAATATTTAACAGGAGAATGTAATTATGGTGGTAGAGTAACTGATGATTGGGATCGGAGATTAATTGTAACTATCTTGGACAATTATGTAAATCCAGGTGTAGTTAGTGATCCAAACTATTTATTTTGCGATTTAGGCGCACAGTACGGATTGCCCCGCAGATGTGAATATCAAGATTATTTAAAACACATTGAATCTGTGCCAGTATCGCCTCCTCCAGAAGTATTTGGATTACATATGAATGCAGGAATAACAAGAGATCATTCTATTTCCCTAGAGCTCACGTCAACATTGGTTCTTGTTGAAGGTGGCGGCGGTGGAGGCGAAGGAGGGAATACTGAAGTAATTTTAGTCCAAATGGCATCAGAAATATTGTCCAAACTTCCTTCACTTTATGACACCGAAGTGGCTCAAGAAAAATATCCGGTAGATTATAATGAATCGATGAACACAGTACTTATCCAGGAAATGGAAAGATTTAATAAATTACTTAGCGAAGTAACAAAATCCCTTTTAGATTTACAAAAAGCGGTGAAAGGTCTTATTGTTATGTCACCTGCATTAGATATGATGTCCAATGCCATGTTGCTAGGAAAGATACCAGGAAATTGGACCAAACTTTCTTATCCGAGTTTAAAACCTTTGTCAAGCTATGTCCTTGACCTAGTTGATCGTTTGTCTATGCTACAAATTTGGTACGATAATGGTAAGCCACCAACATTTTGGTTATCTGGATTTTTTTTTACACAAGCTTTTCTCACCGGCTCAATTCAAAACTACGCAAGGGCTAAAAAAATTCCGATTGATTTATTAATATTTGATTTTGAAGTACGAATAGTCGATTATGAAGAAGTTGCTCCTGAATGGGGTGTATACGTAAAGGGTCTTTTCCTCGATGGCGGTCGATGGGATCATCAAAATCATGTTGTGACTGAGCAGTATCCTAAAATATTAAACGACAATATGCCTGTGGTGTGGTTGTACCCAAAACTAAAGTCCGAATTTATGGAAGGTACACGATATAAATGTCCATTATATAAAACATTGGAGAGAAAAGGCGTTTTAGCCACTACAGGACACTCTTCAAATTTTGTTTTAGCTTTTTACTTACCATCAGATAAACCTTCGGCTCACTGGATAAAAAGAAGTGTTGCCTTAATTTTGCAATTAGATAATTAATGATGTCTCATTAAAACACTTTATTTTTTCCATATGATTTGGAAATGATCAGAATTTTTTAAAGAACACGATATTCGACTAATACAAAGTCGTAATTTTAATGTAGTAGTATTATTTTACCGTTTGTGGCACTAGATTTTTTTCTTAAACCTTTGACAAGAACAGTAGGTTTGATATACAACGCAATTATTTATTTGTGTAATGTGTTATCGATTAAATATCTGGCATAGATGAATCACTTAAGTATATTGATAATAAATTCCATCTATAAGTTATACCTTTTCGTGGTCTCCCGTGGATTACGAGGTGATCCGGGATTTCCTATGGATCGCACCAATACTTGGGTTCACCTTGGGTAGATTTCAAACGCCTATACCATAACTTCACATCATACCTAGCTATGACTTGACTATATTTATCTTTCTTTTCTTTAATACGCTTTGTAATTAAATATTTATACCAAATCGATCGCTTATAAATATTCATACGTTTTACTTATTTCATAAAAAAATATTTATAATGATGCCTCTTACGTTAAAATCTTATGTTTAAACTTTATCGAAAATGTTTAAAGTATTTTGGTAATTTACAAATAATTAAAGTACACCACGGTTCACCAATTTACACATTTATTTGAATATTAATGAAATTTACCTCATATTTTGAGACTAAAAAAATGCTTGTATTTAAGTTTTAAGCAATTTACACACAAAATACAAAAAAAAAATGTAATAAACTTTTTATGTTATTGTCAATAAAGTATTTATCAAAATTAAAACTTATTTTTTGGTAATTAAACCCCGACTTATTTCATGAGTCTCGAGTAACTTGCGTCTCAGTTGTAACATTATTGCTTGATTACGTTTCTGAAAAAAAAATGTAAGATTTAATTTTAATGCTCTACTATTAACAATACACTTGTTTTAATGACAATATACTATAGTTAACTTGTATTTTATTGGAATATCGGAGGAAGTTCATGTCCAGTATAAGATGACTTTCAACATAAATGTTATTTTTTATACGATTGCAACAACACCTTGCAAGCTATGGCTGGCACTCACACGCCTTGAAATTGTCAATTTAATTAAAATATGTAGAAAATTTTGAATGTGGTCCCTAAATATAAAACACAAAATCAAACCTTCAACACGTTGCATTCAAGTTCTATTGAGACGCATTCCTCTTTAATAGCTAAAGTTTTTTCTTTTGATTCATTAATTATTAGTTCCTTGGTTTTAAGTCGTTCCATTTTAGCCTCCTTTATTTTGGATTCCTCTGGGTTCAACATTATATCAAAATTTACAATGAAAATTATACACCAGGCTTATAAAAAAAAATACAGTATTACAAATTGTTCTTACATTCGTTGTTAAGCATTTTCCTGAGCCATAGATAACTTATTAATGTAATATAATATTTCTGTGAATTAGAACTCTTTATAACCGTACTTAAACTATAGGTACACACGGATTTTAAGCTGTAGAAACATATCCAGCCAATTAATCCAGGAGAACAAATGAAATTTGTTTGTAATGAAAATACAAATAAACCTTATGAACAAAAAATATGTAACATAATATTAACACATACACACGTTTGATATTACATTTAAATAATTTAATTATAACATTATTTTAAAAGTGCGCCTGATTTAAGTAATTTTTATGTATTTTGTACGTATATTTAATAATACTATTACTATTTAAAGCTACTCATACCTTTGGAAAAGAAGAATTCGAAACCTTTGACATGCTCTTTAAGTATGTCGCGATGGCGGTCTGCTTTTTTTTGCTCGGAAACTTTGCAAATTTCGATCATTGATATTTGATTTTTCTTTTCAGATATTTTTTTAATCAGTGTCTGAATGAAATATTACGAGACACAATAAAACCGTCTTACCTATAAAAACTTCAACAAAAACTATTTTACCTATATTACATATTGAATTATATTTTAACCAAAATCATTATGATGAGCAGACCATGTCGTAGAATATGTATTTTCTAATTGATAGTAAGGTTTTTCCGTACCCAGATAGCTACCACCGTCATATTTTAAATCTGCTTCTATAACAACATTTATTCACAATCTACATTATTTCTACTTAACACCATGTGAAATCGCGAACAATATTGGCCTATTTTAGATTAAAAATGTGTTTTTAAACCATAACCTAAAATATCAATTCTCACAACCGCCCAATTTAACAAAAAGAAACAGTAGAGAGTAAATTATCAAAATATATCACGAATTCATCAAAATTTTTTTTAGAAAATCTTTTTAAATAAGATGGTGTCGTCATGCCTAAATTGTTCAAGCGTTAATACCTTGCATAATAAGTTTAGTCTACGTTAAATACTATTACCAACGAACATCATCATTATTTTTTTTTTACAACCCACTAAATGTTCCCACTGTTGGGACTCGGGGCCTTCTCTCCTAATGGAGATAGTTTTGGCCATAATCCACTACGCTGGCCAAGT
>DWHU01000568.1:0-17553 GCA_018247975.1 Parides photinus | reverse complement strand
ATGTGGGAATCTTCAAGAAGAGAGTGAATAGGCTGCTTCTAGACTAGTGCGCTTTACCACCAAAGACTACATCGCCGCTTACCATCAAGCGCTAGTCCATAACAAATAAAAAAAAATATACACATTATTGTTCTATACGGAGTAAAGGCAAAAAAAACTGTAAGAATGTAAAGAATGCATATTTTATCGAACAGAAAGAATTTTTTAGGCAAATTTATTTTATGGTTTTATAACAGCATTGAAAAAAAATTATTACAAAAAACTTTATACTAGTGCACCAACAAGCTGTTAAGTCATCTTACAGGTAGTAAAACTCTGTTACTGGAGGGCATTTACTAGATACTATTGGCTTATTTCTGCCGCAAAAAAGAAGTGTGCAAACGTTGTTTCGTTTTGAAGTCTTGTGTTATTTCGATTACGAAACAAAATTCTATGCCCAAAGGTGACGAACACAATCTGGCGTAGTACAGAATTATCAAATTGTACGATTTCTCTTTAACGAGGTTTTTAAATCACAACAAACATTACATATTCTGATAGTGTGAATTCGAAACTTTATATCAAATAAGCTAAACCGTGCCTTTTAAGTATTGTGTAAAATGAAGGACAGGTGTACTTATGATCCTAACTCTTATGGGCAGTCATATACCACACCATTAAATAAAAAAGCTGAATAATTATGAAAAATTTATTCAATACTGTTTTAAGAATAAAAGGCATTAATGAAGAAACAAGAAAAAGCTGGGCTTAATCACATAAAAATTAAAAAATCTGATTAAATTTCAGGAAAAACTATATTTATCAGTTAAAGAAATCTGGTTAAAACTTTTATTATAAATTAAGTGTTTTAGTTAAAGTAGTTGCTTATGAAAAAAATTATATCAGCGTTTTTTGAAGATATTACAAAGGAAATATGTACATGTACGATAATAAATGAGTATAAGTAGCAATAGTAATTTAATTACATTTCTTTTATTTGTTCACAGGAATCGAGTAGCAGCAGCAATGCCGAAGCCGAACGGCTCACGATGCACCGTTGCATCGTTACGAGCATTATAGAAAGCGAGACTGTCTATGTTGAATGTCTCTACGTCATGGAAAAAGTATTTTTTTTTTATTATAACACCGGGCTACCCCAAACTATGTATTTAAAACAAAGATAAGAAAATGCGTTACTTAGAATCCCATACGTTTATCACTACAGCTAACGTCTTTAAGACAAAAGATTGTAAGTCTCGTCACCCCAGTAATTTCATTAACTATATTCCTCTTAGTACCGGAACACAGCTCGGTTGTTTACTGGCACTAAATAGAGTAGCAGTAGTTCCTCGTGGTCTAGTAGTCGCAGTAGCCTCGTCAGTCTCCGATAAACTTGCCGCCAATAAAAGTTTTTAATTATAAATATTTTTTTTTGTTTAAATCAATCGTTATAATAATGTAATAGATATGTAAATAATATGTACCTATCTTAATTAGGAGTGTACGCGATTAACTCACTGTAATTAATATAAAAAGTTTGGAATGTTTTTTTGCAGTATATGAACGCAATAAAAGCAACATTATCCACGTCTCAACCCGTGATAACAGAAGAAGAATTCAATACAATATTCTATAAGATATCTGAGTTACATGAACTACATAAGAATTTTTTGGAGGGTCTGAAAACAGCTGTAACCAGTTGGGAGGAACCCTTGTCAGTGGGAATTCATTTCAAAAAAATGGTAAACATGGTTTTTAATTGTATATAAATGAACATTTTAAGGTCTCAGAATAGGAAATAAAGAATAAAAATGAAAAAGTAATTAATTTTTCCTTTTCAATGTCTTCAACTGCGAGGCGAATACATATATCAGAACTATTAATAAGTTTATTTATACCCCCCAAGCAAAATAAGTTTTTTTGTCTTACTCCGCAGCTCTTTTTTAATTTTTGGAAAAAGATAATAATCTCTGCGGGGCTAAGTCTAGACTGTACGGTAGGTGATTCAAATTATTGAAGCTCTCCTCATGCAGCCAATGTAGCAACTATATGCTATAGAAAATACAAATGCGAGAGTCGGGTTACACTTTTGAACGTAGGTGTTGTCGTACAAAAGCAGCACACGTTTACCCAGTTATCCCCGACTTTTTTTTCGAATACACTACTAAATTTTTTTTAAACTGCTCCCACTTGTAATTCATCGGATTTCTTAAGTGAGAAACCCCTTAAAACCGACGAAATCATATTCAGTATAGTCTTAACAGTTTTTCCTTGCTTGGTAAGGAACTTGACGGCACGATGTGCTATTTTTTTTTCAATATTTTACTTTTTACTAGCATTTATGTTGCTTGATTTTGACAGTTGAAAGGCTAATGGTCCAATTGTGATGAAACTTAGTAATTATGCTAATTATGAATCTTTGAACACATTTCTGCATAAACGTTCAAGATCATTTCTTATCCATCTCTTTATTCCGCAAACTTAAAAATGCTAATTTGATATATTAACATTTACATGTATTTGAAAAGTTTATTTGATGATGGTCATGATAGAAAATATTTAAAAAACATGTTTTATTTGTTTTTTTTTTCGTCTTAGCTTCTAAAGACGGTAATGGTAAACGACGTGCGTGGCGGGTAACAGGCCATGGCTCTCTTGTTGTAAGACAATAGTCCATGTCCCAGCTATCAGAAACATTAAAGTAGATTTATTAAAGATTGAGTTTTAATAACAAATACATTTTGCAGGCGGAGAACATAAACGTTTACGGTGCGTTCCTGCACAATTACGGGCGCGCCACGGACGCGGTGCGCCGCCGGTGCGGCAGCTCGGCGCGCTTTGCTGACCTCACTAGGCAGATCGCATGTCGCGGCCAGCCCATGTCCCTCGACGATTTGCTGCATAAGCCCGTTGCTAGAGTGCAGAAGAACGCGCTAGTGCTTCACGTAAACTACATGCATTAAGCTTTATCAAAAATGATCACTGTTATCATGAGGATTATTTGTAAAATGATACTTTTCTTAAGTACCATCGTCTTCCGGACGCCAGTGTACACTAAGACAACTTGGGGTTAGCGCAGTATGTTACTCCTCATTTGTACTAAACAACACTGCCAAGGTTTTGGCAGTGGTTTTACAGCCGGCGGCCTGCCAGACGTTAAACCTCCTTGGGAATGCCAGTGGTATTTAATGTCTTAAAACGCACATGAGTCAAAAAAAGACTAGAACTCTCTATCGGCTCTCGTCGTCTCGGCGCGAACCCGCGACCCCCGCAATCGCAGGTCGAAGTTCGTAACCACTCGGCTATCACGGCTCATTCCGAGAGTCACTCATTAAGACAACTCGCTAACTATTACTTATTTTGTAATAGTGTCAGAGTTACTTTATGAGGATAGTAGCAGTTTAGGTAGTACAAAAAAAATCTCTAAAAACTACATCGCGCATTCCGAAATCAAACCATTCACATAACTAATTGATAAATTATGTCTTCACAGGATCTCATCAAATATACACCTGCTAGTCATCCGGATCATGCAATGTTAACAGATGCACTGAATATGACGCAGCACTTCCTTGATGAATTCAACATTATACAAACAAAATCCTTGTTTCCTGTATGTGTAACACCGATTTAATAAAATTTACCTGTGGGCACTGGACTGATTTATTTACACACAATATAATTTCAGAACGCTGATCGTGCGCAAAGAAGGCTTGTGAAAAATTCATTTATAGTAGAACTATCAGACGGACACAGGAAACTGAGGCATTTGTTTCTTTTTAATGATGTCATTGCTTGCGCTAAATATAAGGTAACGTAGCCTAAATAATTTATTCCAAGTGAAACAAATGTTCTTGATGTTTACTAATAACCAGTTTTATTATTAATATTAAAGGATTAAGATAATAAAAAAATAACCATATTTATTCTTTCACAATGCAGTGATCTTAACTGCTTTTAGACAATATAGGTAATCTAATAAGTTTCTATCTTTCTTTATTTCGTAATTGCGATTATGTATTCAGGCGTCCGGGAGAGAAAAATTTACTTTCGAGCTGAAATGGTTCATACCGTTGCCGGAGATAGTAGTAGTGGAAGAGGATAGCATGGGAGGCGGCGAGGCGCGCGAGGCGTCACCGGCTAACATCGTGGCGCTGAAGTCGCAAGCGTCCACTGTGCGCGACCAAATCCTCGCGGACGAGCGTGCAGCACATGATGACAAGGTAATGTTAACAAACAACATGCTATTGACGCTACTAAGGTGCTTCTGCCGTAGATTGTTCTAATCTGGGCCCTTTTTTTGATAATCTATTTATTACACTGGGGGGATAGTTTATTTGTATACAAATAAACAGCCTGTTAAAGCGTCCTCTTCTTTCAATACATGAAACCAAAAAATAAATAAAATTATAATTTGTATTAAAAAATATTGAGGACATGATGACCTGCAAATATACTTTTGCAAATGTCAATTATTTTATTTATCAAGGACTAATTATTATTTAGAAAATCCGCATTGGTAGCCGTGGCGCAGCGGAGAAGCAGCGCAAAAAATTGGCAGAACTAGAGGGGCAGTTGGTGCTGGCCTCGCCGAATCTGGTACTGCGTGTAGGCGCCAAAGCTCCCGGCGGTTCCACCGCGCTACAGAGACAGCACATATTCTTTCTCAGCTCCGAGTATGAGCGCACGCAATGGATAGACTCTATACATGCCTTACAGGTATTTATTATACTTATATACTTTTACAGTCACAGGACACTTTTTTACAGGTATTTATATACTTATGCTTTCATCAATATTTAATAATTTTTACTAACGTTTATACATAGTACATATTAATAGTAATCAGAATTATCTGACTTATATCAACTATTAAATTAGGATGTTATCTGTTTGTGTTCTATTCCATATATATATATAAACTTATTATTACAGGCGTCATCGGCACCTCCCGCGGGCTCCAGTGCAATCTCAATGTTGGAATTGCAAGCGTGGGTGACAGCGTGCCGAAGTTATTTGCAAACTGATATGGGCTCATACCTGCTGCGTAGCGGCCGTGACGATTCTTTATTGCTCGGCGATCTCCAGCTCCACATCGGTGGTATGACCGCACCTCTAGATACTGCAGCCGGTAAGTTCACCTTGATCCTGTCAAGTTTTTATGGTTATGAAATAATATGATATAGCTATTATAAAAGTACTTGTGGTGACAGTGTAATATATATGTATGATACAGACTATTAACGAAATTGTGAATTTTAAAAAGTTTCTTATAATATTTAACAATTTATGTAGATGTTGAAAAGATTTTTTTCTAAAACTTTTTTCGTATTTAAGTTAAACCTACGTTTACAGAGTCATTAAAAAACTTATAGGAAAAAGCTATGTTTTAAACCAACATCGAAAGCATTGAACTATTAAAATTAATATTATTACTATTTTACGTATTTCCACAGATTACTATATAGTAGTGGAAGTAGATTCCTATGGGCACTATTTCCGCAAAGCGAAGTCTAAGCTGGTGTGTCGCAGTGCACAGCCGCGCTGGAACGAAAGCTTCACTCTCGACCTCGAGGGATCGCAGAACTTGCGTCTGTTACTCTACGAAGACGCGGCGAGACCTGTTTTAAGAGGAAAATGTACTTTAAAGGTAAACAACAGGATTCTTAAAACTGAACCAATTACAACAGTTGTAGCAGAGGACGCTTTTGAGTCATTTAAAAAATACATAAAAATGTTTTAAATTCCTTAAAGCTGTTTGCCGATTGTTTTGATTTGCTCATCTAAATTGGGCTAGCACTTGTCACCAATTTAGCATCTGGCTCTCATATATACATAAACAACCAGAACAGCTATTATATTATAGTGTCCGATTTAGTGTGGTAGCTAGCCGGACTAATTCTAAAAAACCCTGAAGTTGTAAATAAATCGTTCAAATCTACAAATAAAGACCGACACAATTCTAAGTAACGAGTACTACAGCTGTCTCGCGACTGGGTGGCTGAGAGCGCCAGCGGCGGTGTCTCGCGCACAGTGTGTCTGGGCGGTGGGTCGCTGCCACTGCGCCTGCGTCTCCTGCCTCCCGAGCGATCTTCGCGACGAGTGCCTTCTGCTAAGCCCGGTGCACTCTTTGGTGCCAAAATCACACACGTAGCCAAGTGAGTGGTAACTAGTATAAATACTTTCCATGTAATGCTGTCTTTAATTTTAAAACTTACCTTGCTGATTATAGTTCAGCCGTGTATGAACTTCGAATATAACAAAAGCGTTTAGAAAACATGTTTCAATGGCGCTTGCGTTCATAAACGTGACTGGTGTGATTGCGCAATGATCTTAACTGGTTCCTTATAAGAGAATAATCCAAGTTGCTGTAATAGGTACTTGAAGTAAGCCTCTTACCTATTTATTTGTTTTTCAAAATCCTCAGGCGCGAAAAACGCAACATTCCTTTCATAATAAGCGCGTGCGTGCGCGAAGTTGAGCGGCGCGGCATTCATGAAGTGGGTGTATACCGCGTCTCCGGAAGCGCATCTGATCTCAATCGCCTCAAGAAAAGCTTCGAGACAAGTATGTTAATTTCACTTACACAACATGCAATAATAGTTCATTAAATGTTATTTGGTTGTAAGCAGTGTTTATACGTACTCTCTTAACTAGCTACACCACCCTCTTATCATAATTCTGTTTCCAAAATAACATTAGTGTTGTCTGGCTATCTACATATGAAAGTAAAAGTTTTCAGGGCAGGCACACTTTATTATCTAAAAGCCTCGTTATCAATTACACCATGTGAAATTATAGTCAAGTCAGCCCATTGCAAATATTAATACTAAATTTAAATGTTATTATAGATAAAACTTATCTCTTGTAACAAAAAACAATAAAAAGATTCCCTGGTACATATATGACTATAACTGGTTAATGAATGTTATAATATTGTTAATAGATGCTTATGAAGCAGAACAACTATTGAAAGAAGTTGACATTCATTCTGTGACCGGTGTATTGAAGTTGTATCTGCGTGAGCTGCCTGAGGCATTGTTCACAGATGCACTGTATCCAGAACTATTGCGTGCTTGGGGTTCCGCACAGGTAAAACAAAACTAATATTTTTAGAGTTATGTGTAACCTAGATGTCCTTTGGTTGCATAACTTGTATTCAAATGTATTTAACAATTTATAGGGCGTGGGAACATCCGTGGACTCTGGACCGGCGCATACAAGACGACACGCTCTGCTCAAGTGTTACGCGCAATTACCAGACCTCAACAAAAACTGCATAGACTTTCTTCTTAATCATTTTGTAAAGTAAGTATATACTTGCCCGACTAGACGCTATTTAGAATAAAAAAAAATATTCTGTACCACTACAAAATGTTTCGCAGAGTTAATCAGCATGAAGGAGAGAACAAAATGTCGCTTCACAATCTCGCTACGGTTTTCGGTCCAACGCTGCTGCGTCCGTCGGCGACCGGTGCAGGTGGTAAGCAGCGTACCGACCTCCTGGCGGCGGGCACAGTGGATGCTATGGCCCAAGCCGGAATACTCTACTGCCTCCTGCAACAACGGCAGCTCGCTGCTCAACTCTCTTCGCATCACCGTGGGCCGACAATGCTAGAGTAAAACATTTAACACTGGTACTAGACCTTGAGTCATTTAGAGTTACGAAGTATTATATTTGTGAGTCTCGACTTCGTCGCGTTTGTTATAAATAAGAATCGGCGTGTAAAAAAAAAACATTTTTTATACCATAATGAAGTTACGAGACTTTCATCTGATAATAATTTCTAGGCTGGCCCGTAAAAATGTGATGTATAATAGAATGATAATATATATTATATACGAAATTGTGCAAGTCTGCTTAGAAAAAATGTTTACTGTATTTCGTCGGTAAATTCAATAATATTAATTATCTGCACACTCACTTATTACTTGAAAGGTAAAATTCTCACAGTACGGTCTTTATCGAGAATGAAGAATATAATTTTATTCATAATTAATACTAATATCTTGCTTCTTACCAGGCATTGGAAAGGCCTATACTGTACAGTAGTCTGTTGATTGATGATAATGATGAATCTTGTTAGCTAGTTCCTCAGACTTCATACATGGTTTTTATACATATTGACCATTAATATCATGTAATGATTAATTATTGGTATTACCGCTGTTAGCTATTTATTCCCTTTCTAACTTTTACAAAACACTGTCTTTTTCCCATAAAATTCACCAGACCACTGTCTCTAGAGATTCTTTTAATATATACATTTTCTTTTTCACATGATAACTTCAGAATATTTGCAATACAAAACTTAAGAAATAATGTACTGTCTTATTTTTGTAATACTCGCATTATTCGCGAAGCGATAAATCAGTCATATTTGTATACTACAGTTTGACAACAGAAAGAGGACTGTAACCTAGACGTTCTCAACATGATTCTCGAAACCTCTTTTTGGTGATTATAAACTGTTAAAAATGTCACGTTTTTGGTGCAAAAGAATGAAGACGTCCTATTTATATAAAAAAAACTTTAATAAATAACTCTTACTAGTCCTTGGCAAGTTTTAACAAAAAGGTAGTAAATGACTGCTACTATAACTGACATAAGTAATCAAGCAAACATTATTGTTACATAAAACTATATTTCTTTCGTTTTTAATACCATTATATAGGAGAGATTATTTTTTCTATTTCATGTGAGGTCTCGGTAAACTAGTTACTATAATTTAAATTACTTTCCCGAATTTTGCATGGTAATAATAATTTACAATAAAACTTAACAACGTCGTATGTCACAAAAATTCCATCCAGGAACGGTTAAATTCTTTGCGTTTAAAGTATTAAAAAATCTACGCAAAAAAATATCTATCGTTTTTCTAGACCATTTCTTAAGTTGATTCTTGTTATTAAGGTGTATCTTCATGAATTTTTATACTTTTAAGTTTTCTTTTATTGGATGAACGGTCAAATGAGCTGAATGTTCAAATAGTGATAAAAGGTACATACACCCCACCTAGAAAGTGTCGCTAGCTGGAGGAGACGCGACGCCTTGAGACAATATATTTTCTTGTTACCCTTCTAGGCTATATATAATTTCAGTTTCTGCGCTAAGAATGTAAGATTACATGGAATGAAGCACTAAAGTAATAACTTATAACCTAGACCTTTGTTAGTTAGCATTCAGTAAGGGGGCGCTTCTTTTCCCGAGTGAAAGAGGAGTTTAAGAATCCCCATCGCGGTACTATCCTCCACGCATAACAGAAAGCTTTTAATAAGAGAAAATCTAATATAAAAAATTCTTTATAACTAATGTCGGCATACTGCAGATATCTCTTTTTGTCTATGTTCATCAATTAACTTATATATACAATTATGATAAATTATGAACCCAGTGTTCCGAAAATTATAAAAGATAACTATACGTAATAGTTATACAAGCTTTTGATAATTTTGCTATGTAATATTTTTTACTTCTGTTATACAAAAAGTTTGAAAATACATTCCATAAATATCAACAGACTGAATATGTAATGATATCAATTAGAAATATATCATTTACACGATATTTATTATGAATAAGTAGTTTTTAAAAACTTTAAAGCCTAAAATTATTGTAAATTGCCAACTCATTCACCTTTAATTTATGTGATCAGGTCATACAATACTGATAAATTGTATTTAAAAAATTAAAATTGGTAATAATTGCTTCGAACTGGTACCCGAATGTTCATAAAAATCATAACTTGCCCTAAAAATTATAACATAAATCTTGTAAACGAATACACACCCCTCATACAGTCTTGGCCAAAAATATTAGGGACCCAAAAATTTAACGAGATGTAACATTTTGTGTTGTCAAATAGAACTGACATTGTTTTCAACAATCTTATATTACATAAAATGGAAAATGTTATCAATATTTAGTTACCCTTTGCATTAATGACTGCGATTCATTAAGGTAAACTGTGCTCAAGCTTTTTGTATTCACCGCAGTTTCAATGTTATGCTGTGCTACCGCATCTTGCGCTTCAGTATACGCCAAAGATATCTGATTGGGTCCAGGGCTGGAGCTGTTCTGACCAGTCTAATCCACCATGTTATCCTTAAACAACCCAATTTTCGAACCAAATTTATGTCATCGCGCGTTGTCTTACTGTAATTTTAAGTCCTCCAGGGTGATCTCAACAAAAATATGCGTTAGAGAAAGCATTAGCACAGTTTGCAATATATTTATGTTTGGCTTGAACAATTCGCCTCTGGCGACTATGCAGCTCCAAACCAATATGCCACCCCCTCTGTGCTTAACGATCTGCATAGTCGGAATTGTATTCTTCGCAAATGTAATACCTCAAAAAGATACTACTAAGCGTTCCAAACACCTAAAAATATAAAGAGTTATTATAAATTCCTTTGATTTTTACTAATCTTCTGTGAAATATTGATGTTGTAAAGCCCATTCAAAATTAATATTTTATTATTAACGGAGAGCTTTCAGGCGTTGCAGGATTTTAGGCCAGCTTTTGTGAATCTTCTTCTGACAATCCGTGAGCTAATCGGTCTTTCAATGTCTTCGTATAGACCTGATAGACGAGTCCTCAGCATCCGATGCGGGGGTTGCGGGTTCGAGCCTGACGCGCACCGATTACTTTTTCTGAGTTATGTGCGATTTAAGAAATTAAATATCACTTAGTGGCTTTATCCGCCAACCAGCACTTGGCCAGCCTGATGGATTATGGCCACAACTCTCTCATTTTTATGAGAGAAAGCCCCGAGTTCCAGCAGTGGAAATACTAAGTGGGCTGTTTAAAAAAAATGTAGACCTGTATCGAGCCCAAAAGATGTTTGTTTTTCCGAGTCACGGACAAGTTTTCTGACCTGCCGATCAAGTGATGCTACTTCTGCCCGTTTTCATCTTATTTACGTGATAACCAGTCTCTGCATACCTTATAATATCGATTGCACAGCACTTATTGGAAATTTTCACTAATCTGTCAGTCTACTTGAGACTTTCCCATTCAATCAGGATCTGGATTTTTATCAGAGTTTCTATACTAAGCTCTCGTTGTTCTAGCATTTCGAATTACAAACTATCTCTACTTCACAAATAGACAACACTCGACAGCCTCTTGTAATCACGGGAGTTAAAACAAGGCTGACGAACATAGGTAGTAATTTTACAAAACATCATTTATCACCCCAAAAAACATTTATCTATTGTTTAAAATTAGTATTTTATTATTGCCTCTAATTGTATTGTTAAACATAAGTATTTTTTACAATGACTTTTGGGATGAACGTGTTTTATGGAGAACTTAATATATTTGGTCAAGGTGGTATATATTTTATAGGTGAATGAGAAGTGCTATAAGAACTGATATTTTTGCAGAATATTCAACTAATTCAGTTTTTATCATTTTAATATGTGTATGCAAAATGGGGAACATTTTGCGTTGCAACATTAATCGCAAATATAAAAATGTGAAAAATATTGGAACAATTTGCTAAACATTTAAACATGGGACCGAAATTTGTATTAAAATTATTAGCATATATTTATAAAAAGCAGACTGATAACCATAATTTTTTTACTTTGCAATTTATTGTGACTAGTTTAAAACCACTTATCTACAAACTGTAAAAAGTAATGGGCATATTAGATGTATATAAAAAAAATTAAGCCAGATGCAGCATTTGTAAGGCTAGTCGTGGGTATTGTCTAAAGTATTTTATGTTAATGATAGCCACCACTTCTAGTTTGCAAAATATAGTGTATAATATCACACAAACTGTAACTTTCATAGAATTGATTTAAAATTTGCTAGTGTAAAAATATAATAAGTGTTTTGTTTCACAATTAGTTTTTAATTGAGTTATATTAGTACTTAATAACGATAAATTACCAAAAAAAATGAAAATTAGAACAATAT
Source organism: Parides photinus (assembly GCA_018247975.1). NCBI lineage: Eukaryota > Metazoa > Arthropoda > Insecta > Lepidoptera > Papilionidae > Parides > Parides photinus. Next base: position 5,644 of record DWHU01000568.1, on the reverse strand, counting down.
TACTTATCATTTCTTTATAAATCTTGTTTTTTTTTAACCCTTTCTGCTGTTTAATTTACATCGATGTATTGATTTGAGTAATATATATTGTAGCATAAGATAATTAATACAATAACAAAGCATAAACATTACTTTTTTTCACCAAAGACTTTTCTTACTGATAAACATGAAAATAAAACATTGTGTGTTTTGATTACATAAATTTTTTTTTCAATAACCTACAAAATGTTTAATATGTTATAAATTAAATACACCTTTTTGACGACTTAAAAAATTGTAAATTCAACTTAATTAAATAGTAAAAACCATTAAACAAGTTTTCTTAATTTATAAATTTTCCTTGTTTGAAGTGCTGATTTAAAAATTAGGATGTATTATTATTATTTTGTACATTATATGATTGTTATAAATATGCATTCAATAGTGACATAGTCATCACAATAACCGTACAATCACGTATTGCACATATTTTTACAAAAATAAATATCTGACTGAGTGTTTACATACGCCAAACAAAATAATAATTGCTAACTAATTAAAAAAATATATTATCATGACACTTAAATTTTTATATTGCACATGAAGATAGATTTTTGTTTTGAGATAGTTTCTGATACTAATATTTTAAATGGTTGTATAAATTAAATTTTAAAGATCATTAAATAAACTTCATTTTATTTGTTTTTTTAATATCACAATGATTGTTGTATTCATTTTAAAATTATTTTGTAAACATACTAATCAAATATTTGATTCAAATTAGATGTCCAGAAAATGTTTTGTATGAGAATTTTGCTAATTAAGTAGTCTAAATAACACTTTTCTTACTGTATATATTTGATATTAAACATAGCTGTGTATCTTTCACAATAAAATGTATTTTTAATACACCTTTTCCATTAGTTTCAATGTTCTAATAATTTGAGTTTAATCCTTATGATAATTAGTTTATCATGTTTTCATGATCATATTGATATTGAATGGTAAACACAGACTATCCTGATTTTGCAGTAATTACTACTTTTATTACTCTTACTATTTTCTGAGTCTGTAATTATCCATATGAATTAGGATGATGTTGGGGAATTTACCAATATTTGTAATTTTGTAATTAAGAACTATATCATCATGTTATTAATCTACTTATTATGAGTTTAAATTGTTTTTGAGCAAGATCTGTTAGTTCATGTAATATGTTTAATCAATCCTTTTTAATTTTTTTAAAGGCACATTTCTTCTTATATTGGTAACTAAATAAAAACATCACTGTCAAAAGCTTTTAGTAAAAGAATTTTATATTTTTATTAGTTCCTAAAAAAATTTTGCAGTAGGTTGAAATATTGAAGAAATGTAATGTCTCCTCAGTTGGTCTACAGAGATAATGAGTACTTTAACACTTAAGTGACCATTAGCCTATTGACTAGCTTTTAGCTAGCAACAGTGTTAGTACAGTGAGTTGTTTTTATAATTACATAAATTGTTTATATATTTACACTTGTTCTATAGTTATTCCACAGCATGGCTCATGATAAATAGTAAACAGATAAAATGTTAAATTTAGCATTTTGTTCTAAAAAATAAATTAAGATGCCAAATAATAATATTATACATGGAGCTAATAATGATTTTAATTTTAAACAAGCAAATAAACTAATTACAAAAAAAAACACATAAATTCCTGCCCTCTTTAGAGCATGTGAAATTAATTGATATTTTAATGTTTCATCTAAACACATATCATTCCAAAGAACAAAGTTCGAAGCACAAGATTTACAATTTTCTTTATTTTTACCATAACATGTTTTACAAGATTTGTCACAATTTTTACAGGAAAAAGATCCTTCTAAATTATTGCAGTACTGATGTGATTCACATGTGTCTAGACTTATGCATTCATTAATATCTTTGCACACACCAGACTCTAATTCCCAACCTAATTTACAATGTTTACATGCCGCTGGGCCCTCTCCGTTACATTCATCACAAGCATAATGACATTGTTGACAATTACCATTGTTTAAACCATAATAATTCTTAGAACAGTGTTCACAAATTTCACCAGTATATCCCTTTTCACAGATACAAGAACCATTTCCACTTCGTGTTCCCTCACCATCGCATTTGCCTTTTTCTCCACAAATTTTACCATATTCGTCTAGAAGACAAGGTCTGCATGAAGAACCATAATGATTTTTTGGACAACAAAATTGTAAAGTATTTATGCACAACCATTTAAATAAGTCCTGTAAATTAGGATCCTCTTGGACCCACCATTGTTCCAAAAACGTTTCCGCTTCCTCGGATAGAGCATAACATTGATCCTGATGCCGTTTTACATCAGTACATAAGCCCTCTAATATTTCTATTAAGCGCATTTCACTTCGAGAGTAAGATTTAAGTTTTGCTTCTTCCCACGCAACATCGCCACCTTCGTGTTTTCCTCGGGCTGTTTTTTGAAGCCAGTAATTAAAAGAATCTGAAAGTATTTGACACTGATTGCATTTATTTACATAACCTCTTGCAAAAATAGCAAAACTCATAACAAGAAATAAGTACTGTATATATTTTTTTAAATAGTAATTAAAATTCATTTTCAGCTGAATTAAAATTTTCGATAGAGAAACTAATTTCTATATTTTTAAATTCTCTGGTAACAACTTTTTCATTCGTTCTTTTTCTTCGGTCACCAGGTCAAGATTCTTAGACCGTTCTGCCCTATTTTAGGTTTTTCAATAACACACTATTGAATTATTTTTATCTGATTATTTGGTTAACGGCTTAATTTGTTATGTATTATTCTGACAATTCGTTACATTTTTTAATTTTATTAAAATGGGTAAAAAAAATTACACAGTTAAGCTTTAATATATAAGTGATCTTGTCTTGAGTTCAAAATAGCTTATAGTTGACTTAAAATATTAACTGTTCGTAATTGTAGTTTTTTTTTACAATTAGAGATGTTATAACATTTTTGTTACCAGGAATGTTTAGATATTAAACATCTTCATCTTCTTAAAAGTTTTTTTAATATTTACACATTTTCTCAATATTTATATGAAAATTAAAGTCATTATTACTTATAATTACTACTATTGTATTTAAATTAAAATTGTTTTTGATATACAGATTATTAATTTTTTTATTTTACGTGTTACTATCAAATGTTGGTATGTTCTGTTGTATAGTCTGCGGTTCAGAGTTTTATTCTTTTCATCGTGTTGCTTCAACATACGATTGTGAAAAATATGTATTTATTTTTGAAATTAATCACATAAAAATAATTGTTCAAAGAAATACTTTTAGGATTGGTTTATTGAACTGTCATAAGATTATGAAATAACTTTGATGACATAACCTAAGTTTCCAAATTTATCCAACGTTTTTAATTTAACTATGGCGGATAAAATAAGGTAGGGCTAGTTTATTTTTTTAAAGTCAAAAATCGTTAAAAAACGTCCATATTCTATATAAGTTCATAATTTGTACAGTGTAACCATCGTTTATCCAAATTGTTAATTTTAATCACAGATCCGTATGCGATAAAACTCCGATGTGCAATATTTATTTTCACTTCACTCTTTAATCAATGTACAGTTTTTATTTACAGTACACTCTGTACAGTTCTTATTTAATACAGTGTCTTTATTATAAATAGCCCACTTAATTATTCCACTGCTGGGACTCCGGGTCTTCTTTCATAATGAGAGAACTGTGGCCATTTTTTCTGTTTCTTGAAACATGTCGGTTTCCTCTGTGTGTTTTTCCTTCACCGAAGGCTCGAGTTCAGTTGGGTGGTGATTGAATCCGCGCCTCCACGAATGTATACCGAATTACAGCCACTTATATTAATTGCTTATAATATGTACACATTTTGTTCTATTTTTTATAGAGTCTCTACAAAATTTGATGTACATGGGAATTATGAGCTCACAGATTCAGAAAATGAATACTCTCCTAAAGAAAAAAGCCTTCTGAATAAATTACGAAAAAGAAAACATGGCGTATCAGAAAGTGAAGAAGAAGTGTATGCATTCTCAGATTCGGATGAAGATGACAAAAATGATTTAGGTATTGCTGACAGCGATGTAGAGGGTCAGGGTAACTCTGATGATGATCTTCCTGATTCCAAAGCATGGGGTAAAAAAAAGAAATCATACTATTCAACTGATTATGTAGATGAAGATTATGGTGGTTATGGGGATGAAGAAGAAGATGCTCTCATGGAAGAACAGGAAGCTAAAAATATACAAAAACGCCTTGTTGAACAACTCGGTGAGGAAGATTTTTCACTAGAATTTTTTAACACAACTAGTGTTGAAAATGAAGTTAAAGAAAGAACAATAAAGAGTGATTTAACCCAAATGTCTAAACGACAAAAGTTACAAATCTTTGAAAAAGAAAGTCCTGAGTTTGCAGGTCTAGTTGATGATTTTAAAACTAAATTGACAGTGGCAAAAGATGATTTACACCCTGTCTTGGAATTAGTCAAAGGTGGAAAATTTCCTCAATGTCCAGCATCAAAATTTGTTAAAACTAATTATGATCTTATTTTAAACTATTGCACCAACATCAGTTTTTATTTACTACTCAAGAGTCAAAGAATTAGTATTCAAAATCATCCAGTTATAAAACGCCTCTATCAATATAGACAAATGTTAAATAAGATGGAACCTATATATCTAGAAATAATAAAACCACAAGTAGACAAAATTTTACTTGCTGTTAAAAACAATATGGAACTGACTATTGTAAAAGAGAAAAAGCAAGATGCTAGGAAACGTAAAACTGATAGACAGTTGTCTGAACATGTTCCTAAGAAACTCAAATTAGTTAATGAATTAGAGAAAGATGATGGTGAAGACACGGGAGTTTCAGATGATGACAGTGCTACAGAGAATTTGCCAGCTGATGACTTCTCTAAACTGCAGTCTTCTGATAGTCCCGGAATAAATGTTAATGAATCTGACGAAAGTGGTTTTTCAGATAATGATGAACTGGAAAATGAAGATAATAAGCCATCAACATCATTACAAAGTGTACCTACTGATGATTTTGGAGAAAAACGTGATATTACATATCAAATTGCAAAAAATAAAGGCCTAACTCCTCATAGAAAGAAAGAACAGAGAAATCCAAGGGTTAAACATAAGTTAAAATACAGAAAGGCAAAGATAAGGAGGAAGGGAGCTATAAGAGAGCCAAGAAAAGAAATAGCACGATATGGTGGTGAATCATCTGGTATCAAAGCTAATGTTAGAAAGAGTATAAAAATTAAGTAGCATGTAAAGTTTTAATGTACAATAACAAAACAACATGTAATATAATATTAATTGTTTTATTTTAATTATATAACACTTGATTAACCCAGCTCCAGTTAATGCTGCCATCTGTAATAAAAAACACATTAAATTGTGTTAATTTTTTATAATAAAATAGTAAAATATAATTTTCGCGTAAAATCTACATACTTACAATTTCAATACTTTATCTTTTCCTCCTGAAGCAACATAACTTCCATCAGGAGACCAATCAACAGCAAACACTTCATCAGCATGTCCAGGCAAATCAAGCTCAATTTTTTTAGTTTTCATACTCCACACTGAAAAAAAAAGTGTCAAGCTTCACTTGTTGTAATATTATATAT
>DWHU01000567.1:0-17570 GCA_018247975.1 Parides photinus | reverse complement strand
TAAATCGTCTTTTTGATTCGAGTTAGAATCTAAATCCATGTCTAGGACATCCTCCTTATCGTGATCAATAGTATCATTAAATCCATCTACAGACTCCTCTTTCACACTACTAAATGTAACAAACGACTTGCGATCCTCACTATCCGCCCAGTTTATGACAGCCGAAATATTAGGAAGGAAGTATTTGGAATTCGATAGACGGATTTGTGTACCTGAAAAAATAAAACATAATATTATTCCAAAATGAGGTTCAAATCTATTTATAACATCTTAGCATTACGGCTTTACCGAAATTTTTATCATTATTTTTTCTACAAGTGAATATTTTTAGGATGATTGCCATTTCTAATACTTGAAAAACATTGCTATTCATCGTTATCAGTAGATAAACGTCCACTCTTAGACACAGCTGACCAAATGTCAAAATGTAAGACCAAAGTACACATGAACACTGTTAGTGCAAGGAATATATTACTTACTAGAGACACACGTCACTAGTAGGAGTTCAAGGCACTGCTTAATCCAGTAATGCTGTCCAATGTGCTCCCAGTTCTGCGAGCAGATGATATAGAGCAGGCGGTCGAAGATTCGCCGGCGCACACTCAGATCGTATACTTCGAAGAACTTGGCGCGAATGTGTGGCTGCGGGCATCGCAGACCAGAAAGAAATGCCGGCTCCAGTTTCATGGATAATTCTGTTATCTTTAAATGCTCATCTCTGCAAAATAAATGTTTATTAATTGGTTTAACATTATAAAAAAATAGTAAAAATCACTTATTCTTTCTAGATTTATTAGACTGTACCTATACACATAATTTATAAGATCCAGGAAGTGAGCATTAAGTTCCAAGTCTTCGGGAAAACGCTTTTCAACATATTGCATAAGTTTTACGAGTAGTATGGACTTTTCGCGTAATGATGGCGCAGCACCGGTCACTTGCGTCCCACGCCACTTCACCCATTCCTCTACCATGCGGATAATCGCCTTCATTACCTGTTTACAGAACCATAAATATTATTTTTTTGTATATAACGATATAGTTTCTCTCTAAATAAATGTAATGTATGTTTTTTCCAACCTTTGCGTCTGTGGTTTTTTCGATCAATCCCACGAGAACCGTGCCTATAAAGGTTTTTCTAGTGTCTCCTGGCATTACTGAGACACGTGCCTTGAGAAGATCTAGTGCCAATATCTGAAATAAAATAATGGATTTTTATTGTTATATTTAAAACAATACCAAATTTCAGTTATTTATAAAAAATCCTAAAAATTTGAGCCAGCGTTACTATTTTCCGTAACCAAAAAGGAAAAAGTTTAAGTATTAAAAAAGACAGAGCGGAGGAGACGCAAAATCTCATGTGAACAAAAAGTTGTTACATAATCGTTTTTTGTATTAGTCTAAGGTATTAAAAATATCCGTACAAATGTTTCGCGTTCAAACAAACATAAGAAATATGTCACTCATTGTTATATTTTAATTATTTAAATTTACATTAACAATAACGAAGGCAGTGACAATGACCTAAATAGTTTTAATAAATATTAAGATATATATTGTGTACAAATTTGTCAAAGATATCATTGAAAAGTAAAAAGAAAATATGTGTATGTATGAAATTGTAAATAAATACAAGCAAATCAGAAGTAGCGGCATCAGGATTGGGTGCGACGTGATCTCGGAGCATGCGCTGCAGCACTCGCATCAGCGGCAACAGCAAGCGGTCCACGTAGCCGGCGCTAGAGGAACAGCACGCCTTCAGCATCATCAATGGACCGAGGAGAGCGCTGGCGCCGCCTCCGGCTGCTGATTTCTCATACGCAGCAAGCCCCTCAAAAGCATGTTTGCTTACGCCAGCGTAGAGAATTTCCAACTCCTCATACTAAATTTGAATTAAGATTATTTTGGCATACAAACTAATCTGCACTAAGGAAAATTAATAAATAGACGTAATAACAATATATAATAATAACTTTACAATCCAATACAACAGAAGCCAAAGTTTGACAAATCAGACAAAAACCATCTAATACTGTCAAATAAAAGATTTTATCTATCTACCGATAAGAAAAGGCTTTCTTATACAAATAAGATATAATAAAATTGTATGATTGGATAATAAGATTGATTATTGATATTGATGAATAATTTAGAATTGTGATTGTCAGAGTGTTGAAAACGTTGATTACCTTAGACGCCTGTGCGGCGCCGGAGGGTTCGGTAGGGAATAGTGCAGTAAGCTTGGCAAGCAAATTGTGCGTCAGTCGCACAACCTTGGCATTAGATGAGGTTACGAAGGCAGCGAGGCCCCGCTGTAGTGGTTTCAAAGCAGCTAAGCACTGTTCGCGGCGTAACACACCCAAAAGGAATGTGAGTAGTTCCAGTGCTGTACAAGCGTTTGCACAGGACGCTGCATTTGTATCAGACGTAGCAAATACCTATAAACAAAAAAAAATTATCAGTAAAACATGTTTTCTTATGTTCCCTGTTTTCTATTACCTACCGTTAAAAGAGGAGTGTTGTGTACGCCTTATTGATACCATTAATTGCATTATTCACAACACGTCTAAAAACCAAACATTTCACTGTCCATCTTAGTTAATTTTGTTAAAATATGGAAATAATTTTTAATTACTTTGTCGAGCCAAACGAGCTTTGGTTCACAATGGTGAGGCCAGACATCAGGTTTAAGCGCGGTTTTAAGCAACAGCACGCAGCGGCGCGAGAGCTGTTCCCCCGGCGAGCATCCAACGGCGCTGTTCGTCGCGCCAACCGCCGCGCCGCTGCTCGCCGCTGTACCCTCGTTCACCTACAATAGGTAAAGTAACATTTAATATTTGCAAAACCTATCATTGCTTTGTTTTCCTTTTTATTTTATACCTATAATAATACATTTATGTAAAATGGTTTGTTCGTGGTATTAGTTACTCTTCCACTTCCACTCCACTTTTTAAAAAATACATTTTAGTGTCAATGGGCTAACATTTGTCCTCGCTAACCTTCTTAAGAAATTAGAGCCGAGAAGACAAAAAGTGCATATTTAGAATACTTATAATGTCATGTGACGATAATCAAAACACAACGAGGATGGGGGGAACGAAAGCAACAATTTTTGATAACTTCGTAGGTTTAATTGTTTAGATATAATGTATCATTAGCAAGAATAAAAGCATATGAAATATTTAAATAAAATAAATCGCAAAATTAAAGTAATACACTATTGTGACATTCATTAAAATTCCTGTTAATATACCTGGCAGGCAAGCCTCAGTAGCAAGTTAATGACGACGTCGACATGTGCTCGATCGAGCGGTTTGGCCGCGTCGGGCTCCATTCGGGACGAACTCGCTTGGGGACTGGCCCAGCCGGTGTTTAACGCCTTACGCGCTTCGCTGCTGTTCTCCTCCATCGAAACACGTTTCATAGCACCACTCGGCGAGGTAGCGACCTGAATCGGAAACTTATTATTTTAAGTGCATATTTCACAGTGACTACTTTTACAAAAGTCTAATAAATTTAGGTTGACGGGATATCCCTAAACCCTTCTCTGTACCCTCTCAGCACAGCTTAAAATCCTGCTAAAGAATAAATAAATATAAAAAGTGCTGAATTTTTCTTTTGATCTTTACTGTGTCTCCTCTCTTTCTTAAGTAAAATTATGTGCATCAGAATAATTTACTGAAAGACTACCTTATTACAATGAAAAACTCTACAGAATTCAATTTGAAATATAACTTACTAATAGCTACTAATAACTTTAAATTTTTAGCATAAAAAAGAAGAACATACTATAGCAGTTTCATCATGCGCGTGGTCGCGCACTCGTTGCAGCTCCCACTTGAGCGCGACCTCTGCCAGGTCTACAGCTAGGCGGCGGTGCTCCAACGACGACGTTGCCGAGAAACCCAGCCGCTGCATCGCCGATACCATGTGACCCACGAGCGCGTGTCGCACCGGGTAATAAACCTAAGACAAAAAAGATTTTTTTTTGTTTGAAATAATGTCGCAATGTGCTAATCGGAACAGACTTACTTTAATGGGTACCTTTTGTGTACAGTTCAAAGCAATGGAGATCTACCATCAGTAACTAGTATTGTAGTCCATTGTAGTAAGTACAGAATTAAATTCTTACTATTTTGATTGAATAGAAAAAAGTATTAGCTAAAGCTAACTGGAGGTAAATATCAAGGAACTAAGAAGTATTTTAAGTATATTTAAATATGTATAACTATATTTACTAAATATCATCAACAAAACACAATCATCAATATATTTACCTTGTAATGTCTAACAACAAGTTGCAGTATATGGAAAAGCTGCTGCATCGAATGACCGTCTTCGACAATAATCTTCTTGGTCCAATGTGTTAGCATAGTGTTACCGTCTTCCATTCGCTGGGGCATGGCCGGCGTCAGGATTTCCAACGCTTGCCGTACCACAGCACGAGCTTCCACAGCGTGAGCCTTTAACAGGCTGTGGAAAACTACAATAAAATTAATTTCAATTAGTATGGTTACAGTAATGGTTTACAAGCTATTGCATCAATTTTTGTATTTGTTATCAGCAATAGGATGACTCTTGATTTAATTTTTACACAGTATTCAGTAACAAAGCGGCTGTTGATGACGAATGCTTCCTAGAATACTCCGGCTACGGGATGTTGATCGCAACACATACTATTATGACATGTGATTCGTTCTGTATCTGGTAACAAAAAAGTCAGGTTCCTTTGTAGAACAAGACAAGCGCTTAACCACTACGCCAGGGGACTGTGTACCATAACCACATGTAACCAGATTAATGAGAACCAGTGTATTATTACATAACAATTTTTTTATTTATGCTTAATGTGTTATCATAAATATTTAGATATTGAAGCTCTATTATGTGTGTTCCAAGTCACGAAATTTTTCTACCTAAATATTTTTTGAAAGTTAACTATAAGCGCAGTACTATTGGTCAACAAAATCTCACCTTGCAAGACAATCCGCTTATGGATTGCGAACTTTGCGATGATGTGACTCAGCAATAAGTGACCGTGATACCTAAAATAAAAATAACAGTAGTATTTATGATGAAAATAATTGGAACATCTTCGAAGACAAAAACAAATCCAAATTTACCAATGATTATTTAATATTATGATGTTATTTGCGAAAACAAAAATACATTTTTCATTTTGTTAATAATGAGAGAGAAAAATAAATTATTATGCAAGCATTACTCTTTTAAGGTTTGGAAGGTAATAACTGAGATAACAAGACTTAAACTCTCGTATCTAGCAGGAACTACTGATATCCCGGTTTGTCTAATAATAACATTGTTATAGGACTTGTATTCTTTAGAACGAGAAAATAATTATGAAACTATTTTACCTTGTAGCAGGATCGACATAGTTTTTCCCTAGCAAGCAGGGCCATGCGAAGGTCATGAGACGTCTGAGCTTATTGCCCTGTTTTTTGTTATTAGCATCATGAATGTGCGCCGATGCCTGCTCCAGCAGCAGGCATGCAAATTGAAGCAAAGAGATGCGAACAGCATCCGAACACGCAAACGGATTCTCTGGGTCAATCACCTGAAAAACACACATCACATTTACCTGTCACGATTTTTTAAGTGGAATAACGAGAAACATGTCATCACATCATATGACGTGACTTGTATACATATACATACATTATTAATAAATACGGATACGACGTTATCGGGGTTATCCTGGTACGGTGCTGGCGGTCCGCCTACAATCTTCTGACCTTTCTCAAAGCTTACTGCAAAGCAGGGGATTAATATCATTTGCAGCACTTTGGCTTTTAGCTCCTGCGACATGGCGTCACTAGAGAAATGCTCCACAAAGCGGAAAAATGCCGAGCGCTTCCATTCCACAGTGTAATTTTGCGCCACTGTATTCTCTAAGAAATCACGGAGAAACTGTAAAAAAGTGTAAAATTCAAATGTTAGGACGAGTAATTAACCCAACACAGATAAAAAAAAAAAAATTTATTGTCCTAAAAAAACGCAATATCATTTTAGAATTTTAGCAAGTTTAATAAATTTTATGCATAAATAGTATGTTAAAAATTAAAAATTATTAGTGAATACAAACTTGGAAGTCTGGAATGAACCGGTCACACAATGCTCGCAATAGTTGAAACAGAAGATCAATATTTGACGGATCGTGGCAAAAATAATGCAGCAAAATCTTCACAATCAGCTTAGGTTCTTTCCAGTGAGTACAGTCAACATTTTCTACCTTCTTGTGAATTTCCTTAAAAAAATTATATCGTACATTTTATCTCTTTTTGTTTTGAAGCTGTGATTGCTCAGTTTGAATTTCTGAATTTAAGCTTCTGATGAAGGAAACATCATAAGGAATTGACTTATTATAAAGAACAGTGTTTGTTAATATGTGCCACCAGCCAACCTGCATTGTGACAGCATAGTGATTGAAAGGTCAAGCTCTCTTATTGTAATAGAAAACCCTGAGTCCCAGCAGTGTGAACTTTAAATGGTCTATGTTTATTATCTCTTTTATGATATAAAAAAGCACAACATCTGTCACAGGGAAAAAAGTAATAATAAGTGAAATTTTTCTGCATATTTTAATAAAAATTGAGATTTTAAGAAAAGGACTAAGATAACCACCAACATAGCCCAAAAGAACTAATAGTGCCGTCGTTAAATTGAAATGGTTTTTTCGGCATTCTAAATGATTCCTAAGTATTTCACTTTACTATATAAAAAAACTGCTTGACTTATGTTCGATGTTATAGTAAGGGCTATTTAGTGGCTGCTTTCGGGTAGAGGCAGTGTCGGCACTAGATATACCAAAAATTCTGCACGTTACGGGAAAACTCTGAATGCGAGCAGCATAAAATAGTACATAATTTATGCTGCTTGCATTCAGAGATAGAAAAATCTTGAAAAAATGGATAAAAACTATACTTACATGGTACTGGTCACTACACCAGATACGTTTTATCAATTCAATGAGATCATGCTGAGTAGACAGCCACTGATCATCATATTTAATAAGCAGCGAGATAATTCTTATTGCTTGGAACTGCATCTCGGCCCTGTCTGTTTGCGATATGGTAGCGACCGCGCTCCCGCTATTCGCGGCTAGCAGCTGCATAAGACGAGTCTTCTTAGTGGTTTGTAATGCTTCTCGGAAAGCAGGTCCCGCTTCAGTATGTTTGATGAGAAAAATTATGAATCTACTCCACTGTTGATCTTTAATGTTATTGTCATTCATGATGTGGTCCAAGGTTTCTTTTGGATATCTAGATAAATATAGTATAAAGTTAGTTGATGGAACACCTTAAAATAGGGAATAGTAATGACATGGCCAGCAAGAGATTATTTTATATTGATGTAAAATTTAAACAATTAAAAAAATTCTCAACTTTCGGAGTAAATTAAATTACAACTTTTCGACTAATATTAAATATGTATAATAGTAAAACGGAAACTATTTAATTTGACATAATTTTTGGGTAATAATGTCCTTTTTTAAAGTATTTGTAATTTGACGTTAACTGGATGTAGAAAACAGCATGTTATGTGAAATATTGAAATTAATATCGTGAGTGTCAAATGAAACTCATCTAATCCATCAGTATAATTAAACATTTATATAGAAAAGTGGAAGTACCTTAAAAGGAATTTTACTAAAGGTTCTCTGAAAGGAGAACCAGCTTCTACCAATAACGATTTCTCTGTATGTAATATTAGACGGCACAAAACATCGATAAATCTCGGCGAAGCGGCGGGGATTTGATGAAATATACCAATAAGAATTATAATTTTTTGTTCATTTTCCATGTTCTTTGAAACACTTTGAAGGAAATTACCACCTGGAAGTCAAAAAAAATATTTATTTAACGTTTAAATACACACTGTTAATAAGTGTTCATACTAAATTAATTCTGACGTAATAGTGATACTATGAAAATTACGTAGGTATTCATGGTTTACGGAAAACGTGTACTTTTAAGAAATACAATAATTGTTTAATAAAAACAAGACAATTTAATCTATATGATACCATTTTATAGCCCTTAGTAGAAGTCTACAATTAGGTACTTTTTGATTGCTCTTTTAGCAAAATTAAGTCAACTGAACAGTAATTTAAAAAGAAATGTATCATTATATGGACAACTTGATGAGGATCCAGCCTCTTAACACAGATAGCGCATACGAACCACTTTACACAGTCTAAATAGTTAAGGCTTCATTCCAGTTATAAAATTACATATTTTAATAGTAAACTTCTTACCTCTATTTGTCTGTATGGAATAATCCAATAATTTCTTGAGTAATTGTAGTAATTGTTCACAAAGTTTCTCACTAAACGTAGAAGGGAATAACTGTGTTAGATAAGAAAGTCTCTTTGCCCCATTCACACTTAAGTTTCGATGGTCACCTAATGTCAGAAGCAGTGGTCTCATTACAGGGTGGACCATTTCCATATCGATTTGGAAACCCGACAAGAACTTTTGCATACATTCAAATCCAACCTGTAAAAGTAACAATAGATAGCTATTAAGGAGTTAAAAACAAAGCTTAAGATTACTATGAACAGTTTATATTACTTTAAAAAAAAACGAATCTTTTCTGAAGCGACATGTGGAGTTTGATTAGTTGTAGCGTATTTTCGATCCCGTCTGGTTAGATATAATCCTTATATGTAGAACGATGTGGAAAGTTAAGAAAAATTTTACAGTAAAATTATTAGTTAATTAAAACCAAATATGGTAATATTACCTCCTGCAATTCTTGGTCATTCTTCTCCAGTGATTTATATAGTACTTGGAATATCTTTTCGCGACAATGTTTTTCTTGGATGTAGTGACAGGCGGCGAGAGCTCGTAAAGCGGAAGCTCTCAGTGGGACCAAGTTTACACCTTTATAGCAAGGTAATTTGCCCAACATCGCATCTTCTGCTTCACATAACGAAAGGAGCTCTCGGAAGAATACCTTGTGTTCGTTTATGTTAAGATCTAGGAGGTAACAATAAAAGTTTACAGTAAATTATGATAACAATATTAAAACAAAAAAGCCTGGTTTGATTCCTGGGAAGCATGTTGTTGTTTGGCTGATGATAGGTTTACTCGAATTTGCCTAACTACCAATGTCGGTCAATTAACAATATGTAAAATTGCTTGTCAATGTTAACTCATTGTATGTAAAAAACCGTATTATTGTTAAAAATTTATATTTACATAACTTACCTATTGTAAAAAGGCGCGGTTTCAACGTAGTGCAGAACGTGGTCCCATCCATGAGGCCCATTTGTGCATTAGCAGGCTGATGACGTAACAAATGCTTTTTCGGGGGAATTATATCAACTATTGTGTCCCTATGAGGATTCATAACCTCGGTCACCGTTTTGTTTTGTAATTCTGCTATCAACTCAAGTGATTTCATTGCCTGTAAGAAAACAAATTAATTCATAGATACATCATACGTATTAATAAAAGTGGTAATATTACTGTTTCGATTTAGAGTGCCGTAGTCAATATAAATTCCTACGGAAACAAGATTTTACGAGAGTGTATATTATCGTAACGACACATTATTATAGGCAGTCAAAGAAGAGCAAAACATAAGTTACGCGTCGTTTACGCACAAAATTAATGATGTTTAATTAAAATTTTTAAGAGTTTTCCATAAGCATGTAAGATTTGATAATATTACATTCTTTACTGTTAATTAATTTATATTACAACAAAGAATTTTAATTTGTATTACAGGATAACTTTCTGGCATTATATAGTTATTAATTAATAAATTTAATGCAGGCTGACAAATACCTGTTGGCGAACTAGTAAGTGCGGACTTGTGATTTGCAGTACCAACTCCTGTAGTACATCATGAAGGGCGCGGGCTTTCGCAACAGCCACGTCTCCTTCAGCTTCCCCTTGTCCATTGGGACCTGTTATGCAAACTCTCACAAGTCGTTCTAAATTTATTGTGGCCATATCAATAGCACCCGACGATACTTCCCCAGTTAAATCCATCATAACGAATAATACAGCCTTCAAAAACGTAAAAACATGCTTGTACACCCATTCCGGGGCCATCTTTTCAAACATGAACTTTACAGCGATACATCCACCTAGCTTAGCGTACCAAGCTCGTTCGTAGCACAAAGCGGACATCCTTTCCGCTAAGTATTCCATTAAAGGTAAACGACACGCTCGTTCTTTACTACCCAAAACAGTGGCAGCTGTTTCTATCATAAGAACCAAAGCCAAGTGACCCGGTTTGCAAAGTTCCTTTTCTTCATGTCCCATAACAACAGCAATAGCATCGACTAAAACTAAAGCATCCAAACCTTCTTTCGGGTTTCCAGAGCCCGCGAAAGGGCCTGCTTCTTGTGCAATTGCTACCAAAGTATAATGACGTACAAGCGACACCATAGTGGGCAGCACATGTTGCCGCAGTTCCTTGATGGCCGCAGCCACAAACATACCGGTTAAAGCTGTTTGGTGTGTGTTCCTCACTACTGTATTACTACATTTATAATAAGGGCCATTCTGCACTGGTATTTTACCTTCTACGAAACTTGGGTGATTAAACAACTTTTGTAGTGTAGCTCTATCATCTTCCAAATTCAAGGACGCTGCTAAGTAACAACGAAGCACTTCCCAACATTGGCGACGATAGAACGGTTCCGTTGTACTCGATTTTAAAGCTGAAAAAGCTGTTTCTATTACTTTATCGACTTCAAAGTCGATCGGTTTTGGTTGATCTAAGAAATAAGTCAAAACAGCTGGTGGTTGAGCATCAGTCTCTCGGTATTCCAGCCTCTGTGGTTCAATCATCATTTTTCTGTTACCGCCCCCAAATTTTCCTAGAACTCTGAATGCTATTCTAGCCACTTCATTATTTTGCAACGTCCTCCACAACGCCTGCATGAGGTCAGCTCGTACTGGTTGTATATGTTCATACAAGAAATCCGGTTGCAAATTGTCAACACAAAGCTCAAGTGTGCGAAGGCCTTGCGATATTAATGTATGAGAGCCGTTCAACGCTGATACCAATGGATCCATGAGCATTGGTAAATAAGGCAACAGACTGCTTAATCTGACAGGCACAGTCAAACACAACTCCACAAACAGATCCTTCATGTGCTGTTTGTGAAGGCCACTCTGAAGTCTATTAAGTCCCTCCAATAGATTAGGTAATAACGGTAAAAACTCCTGATAAAGTAGATCGTGGCTCCCGCCTCCGATAGAGCGGAAAAGTGCTCGCAGTAACAAGAAGTAGTTGTAGGGCTCCTTTGCTGTCATTGCATAGTCCATCGCCTTGTTCACTATACTATGTAAATGGGGTCGTAACATTTGTTCATTTTCAGTAGGAAATAAACTGACAGAACCGAACACAAGCTTGAACAGCCTCAGATATAAATTTGAACGTTCTATATTCGTGCCCATTTCTTCCATCCTCTTCAACAAGTATTCAACCAAAACAGTAGCAAATATTGGTGATGTTGCTGGATTTGAAAGAAAAGTGTTTGCAATTATTTGCAAACTTACGTTCTTATTTATTCTCTCAACCATATGAGAAATTGTAGCAGTAAAGATCTCTTGAAATGTCTGGGGGTTCATCATGGAAAACTGAAAAAGGAAAACAAACAATTACACGCCATTTAATACGACTTCGTTGCTGGAAAACATGTAGATAGGCACCACCGTATCATCTACTTCTATCGCCAAAAGGAGAACAGGAACAGGAAAACGTCTAGGTCATCACGTTGCCCAGGCGAATAAAAAACCCCGTCTTTTAAATAAACAAAAACTGAAAAACCGTAAGACGATTTGACGAATTTATATGATTCTGATTTTGTAAATAAGTTCCATTGCACTCATATATTTTTTGGTATATAATATATTTAGTAGTAATAGTGACTATTTTAACAATCTGAAATAGTAGTTTTCTTTCTACAACAAAGACTAAGAGGCAGATAGAAGTATAAGTGGAAAAATGTTATAACAAAGAACATGCACTAGAGCTACGTAACAAAAAACTATGTGCAAGTCAAAGTAAAGTGAAATATAAACAATGCTGGCCTCATCACATCAGTTAAAGTCAGAAGGAGACAGATTGTGGTGTCATAGAGCTACAATATCCTACAATTCATGATAAATTTTATTAAATATAGCAAGAAAAATCAAAGACATCAGAAAAGCAAACTTACCACTCCACTGAAGTGTTCAAGCACCTCTTTCTCCTCCTTGGTGCGCATGGGGGGCTGCGCGGGGGGCATAGCAGGTGTGCGTGGTACCGCCAGAGTGTAGATGTCTAAAGATTGCAGTCCCCAACGTACCAGACGAATGAAGACCAGCGTTTCACGTGCACTGAACTGCTTTTGTCCTACTGCCGCTGCCCCTGTGCTCGCGGCAGTGCCCATTGTACTCGTAGACGTACCCTCCCCGGTCGCAGCAGTCTGCTAATATGTTTTTAAAATAACATTTCTTTATCAAATATAGTTTTGCCGCCAAACAGTAGCGTGCAAACATTACTGCGTTCGGGTTTAAAGGGAATTGTAGCTAGTGAAATTAATGGGCAATGAGACTTAACATCACATGTCTCAATATATAACATTACTAACTGGTGCCACATTGTTATGGCAGGCGTTTCCTTTACCATTGGGTGAACTTCCAGGTCGCTTCAATGCCTAGTTAAATTATAAAAAAAAGTTGGTTAATATACTATAAACTGTAATGTCCAGTTTGTTACCATGTATGTACATATACATCCGCATATAAATATTATACTAAAATAATCATCAAAGTACATAATATATTTACTTTACAGGATGCGCAACCCCAGGTAATTGTTTTCACTCCACAAACTAGAGTCTTGACTAAAGTCCTATAGTCTCCAACATTTAAATTGCTTAAATGAGAGCTAGGAAATCCAATTTTAGATTTCTCTTCACTTTTGGTAATACTATCTAAGAAATCCGGAGTTGGTTTCTCATCCTCTAACTTCACTTCAGTAGAAGAAGTACTTGGCGCTGGAGTCGTGGGTGTGCTGGGTGTAGTTCCATTTGTAGAAACAGGTATAGTTATTTGTTTGCTGCAACAATAATCACATATTAAAATATTTAAATATATTAAATACAATATATATATGCCTTTTGTAAAAGTTGATATTATATACTATATACTAACAGATAACAAGAATATTAGCATTAATTCTTCAACTTTTGGCAATATTTAACTAACGCCGCAAAACAAAATGTACAGTAAAGGGTACCAATGTTGTTAAATTATAAAATACTATGTTTAAAATTATATCGAAGTAATTAATGTATATTTAGGAAACAACTAGGAGTAAGAAATCAGAATTTATTATTTGATAATCACAGAGTGAGGCTAAAAATAGAATGTTTGTAGAATCTTAACTGTAATAAAGTAGTCATGAGATAATAGAATGTCTAATGATTTTCTATCTATACATTTAAATCACAAAAATATTATGTAAAAGCAGAACAGGACTGTTATATTTAAAATCTAATTTATATATGTGCATCCTTACCATTTGGCCATTAGCGCAGGTAGCTGCAGCTTGGAGATAGTTTTAAATTTGAGAACGAAAACTTCGAGTATACGCATGAGCAACTGACGACCTTGCGGCTGCGTGCTTGCGCCTTCGCCCTCTGACCGCTGACGAATACAATCCACTAGGTTCAGGAGCAACTTACATGACATTGTCTGAATACTGAAACATGTAAAAGTTTTAATAATTTCACAATCCAAGTACAGCAGACTGATCACAAAAATAGCGATAAAACTTTTAAACTAAGTGACCCATATATTTTTTTATTCCATGAAGTGACAAGGCAGTCAAGATGTGAATACTATATGATAGTAAGTAACATAAGAAAATGTCCCTAACAGGAATTATAATATATATTCAGGACAATAGACTGTCCCTTTGAGTCTTCAGATGTAAAGTCACTTGGTTTACTCCAGTAATTTCACTAGCTACAACGCTTTTCAAACTGAAACATAAGTATTTTGTGCACTACTGTTAGGCGATATAAACAGGAACTGCAATGGCATGTGTGAAAGTGTTACTGAAGTACACAGGATTTTGAAACGAATTAATCTCCAAGGTACAATAATTTACTTTCTACTGCGGTATCACATTAAATAAACATAAAATAATATCAAATCAACATAATAACACATTTCTATAAAACTACTATACGCTATAGTGTGGAAACACTACTGAGGTTCATTAAAAATTATAAAATTCATAGTCTCAAGTTGTTAAACAAAATTTGGTGCAGTGCATATTAGTCTAACTAGTGCCTATGTTGGTATAGACAGGTGTTATGATTTTCCAGCAATTGTATTTCTTGCTGGGGGTAAAAAAAATATTTTTTTATAATACCTGTTAAATTTTTTACACAGTATTGTAATTTAAACTTTCAGTACAATACCTTGTAGGCAATGACTCGTCATGCACATTCTTAGAGAACAAATGTGCAGCTATAGCAAGATCTGTTAAAGGCAAAAGTTGCCTGACATGATGAACTAAATCAGCCAGAGTTGAGTAGGCCAATGGCCTTAGTGACTCATGAACTGTCCAGCCACCGCCTAGTAGCACATCCTCATCAAACAGACGTTCCATGTATGGAACAAACTCTGTAATTGAATTTAAAGTTAAGTTAATAATGTTAAATAGCATTAACAATGAATTATTATTCAACTTTGTTACATTTCATTACTAACATGTAACCTTGATTAACAACTTACTAAGTCTTAGATCTGTGGCTAAAATATGTCGAGTAGCAATCACTAACTCTTTTCTCAGGTGTGCCACTTCTGGAGGACACAGAGTCAATAGACCAATAATTCCTTTGACCATTAAATTAGCATGGTTTGCAATTGTTTCTTGATATATTCTGATAATGTAAGCTAAAAAAGCCAGTGTTTTTATCTGAGCACCCATGAAGTCCACAAATACTTCTTTATTAAAAGATGACGATTGTCTATAGAAAAAAGGCAAATTTTTAAAAATTTATGAACCTCATTATTCAAAAAAAATACACATTTCTTTACAAAACCTGTAAACGCAAAAGTTAACCAATAGAAATTATAAATAATCCCATAATTTCTCTTATTGGTAATTCTCTAGATTTTCCATAAAAGGCAAATAAGTAGGAAATTATAAACTGTAGACGTATCTACTGCTACCTTCATATACTCTTTGGTAACTTAAAACAAAATTTAAAAGTACCTTCTTTTGAGGATAACCTTATTAAAAGAGGTCTCAGCAGTGAATCTCAATAAGCTGAAATTATGTTCATAAATATAATTAAAAACAACTAGGTTAATATCAAATGACTCTATAAAATTAATAAATATAGGTATTTACTATTTAGATATATAAATTAAACTTGCCTGTGAGTTGCAGCTGGTTGTAAAGTGATAGTTTCCATAATTAGAGGTATAAAATTGCTAACTTCTTGGTGTACATTCTGTTTATAAAGTTGATACATAAGCACAACTATAATTGGCAATTCTTGTATAACTTTCAAAGATAATACAGATCTAGGAATAAGATTATACTGAAACAAATAATTATTTAAATCAAAGTAATGTAACACAGTTTTGGAACAAATAGTGTTAAGGTAATAAACAACTAACTTTATGTAATAAATAATATCCATGTTTATATAGTTTTGCAGTTCAATATCAGTTATAAAGATTATACCTAATTCATGTTAATTTAAAATAGATAAACACCATAATTGAAAAGAATTGAATGTCTAAATATAAATAACACTTACAGTAACAACACTACCATCCATTAATTTTTTCTCAGTGTGTATAGGTGTGGTTGTATATGTTTCTTGTAGTAACTGTTCTATATTAACTTCAGAAAGATCTTTCACCCTTATTGTAGGCTTCGGTTCAAATATTTTGGGTAAATGGTTAGGCAAGTCAGAGTATATTCCCTTAACCCATTGAAGAAATTTGTGTATCTGAAATAAACATTAGGCGTACAGTGATACATAATTTTCATAACAGTAGTAATTACCTATTTCTGTCTAATTAATTGCATATGTTACTGTAGCAATAATTTCTGCTGTCTAACTGAGAGTGTATTACTATATTGACTAAAGGTGTTGTAGCTATCTTTATATTCAATACAGTAATGAAATTGAAGTTTACAAGTAAAAACAAAGTTTTCCCCAATTCTGTCTTGTAGAATCTTATACACAGATAAAGAATTTTATATGGCACTAAAGAATATGAGTGTTGTCATAATTGCAATGTTTTGTAAACATCTTAACTAGCACCTCATTTTTCTCCAGCTGGATATTCTGTACACATATTATAACTGTTTTTTTATTGTTAATTCGTAAGTAACAAAGTATAATATGAACACCAAAAAGGTGTAACTTACATCAACCTCAGTACTGTAAGGTGGTCTGTATTGTTTATGCAGCTCCATAAAAATCTTTAAACAGACCAAAACATTCTCCTCATTTTCAATTTCCATTAATTTTAACATCAGAATTAAAATGCTTTTCACATAAGGTCTTAATGTTTCACTGATAGGTAGACGATGAATCATTTCAAGTATTAGTTTCCTAACTTGTTGAATGTTGTACTCTGCAATGAAATGAGGCTCTCCTTCTTGCAATATTTTTAAAAAAATTTTTAGTGAGTGATCTAGAAATTGAGGATACTGGGGTGAACTCAAAATGACCTGAAAACATAAGAGACAAAATAAATTAAATGTTTTTTAAGGCCTCTCAAACAAAATTTTTGGATAATTGTGATGGTAACAAATCATATATACCAACAAACATATTAAATTCTAAAACATTTTACAATGTAAAAAAAATGTTATTTATTAAAAATTTAAATGTTCTTTCTGTTGAGGTAAATACTTTGAGCCATGTCTGGGTTGAGACAGCTTGTCTGACACTGGGCTTATGGACCTGGGGTCTAGGGCCTTATTATAGAAAATTTTAATATTTTCCTTACAAATTATAGTGTTATGTGTTAACCTATTGGGTTTTGTTGGAACACAAAAACATGTGAATAAATAAATGGTAACTCAAATAGCAATTGTTATACATTTAATTATTATTTAATTGCTTTGGTAAGGTTATTCACCATAATAATATGTATTATGGTTATTAACCTTACCAATTGAGTGTTGGGATGAACATTTTTAGTAGTATAACTGTTTCCCATGATACTATTTCTGAAAAATATTTAAAATACATTTTTTTTTCATTATAAATTACTTCTTTTTGAGCAACTTAAGTGTTTTTATAAGAAAAATAGAAACATTGGTTGAATTCTTTCAACAACTAATAAAGCTTTTATAGGACTTTATTTGACCCCAACTAGGTGTCATAAATATTTAGGCTTTTTATTTATTATTTACAATGTGATATTACTAATACAATTTTTACCTATTTTTTAAAAATGTCAATCAGAATCAGTTGAACAGAAAAAGCATGGACTTTAAAGAAATAATTTCAGATAACCTTATTATATTATATGATTTATATTATATGATATATATTA
>DWHU01000566.1:0-17583 GCA_018247975.1 Parides photinus | reverse complement strand
CTCATATATCAAGTGAAAGCTGCTCTCTGTAGATTGTTTAGGAAGGTTTACTATACCGCAACGAAAATTTACCACCAGCGACCGCCACCTATAAATACCTTTAAATTAAGCTTCACACAACACAGAAATATTTATATATCTATCTTATATGTAGTAGTTATGTAATATACATCATCATCATCATCATCATCAGCCTGGAAACGTCCACTGCTGAACACAGGCCTCCCCCAAAGATTTCCTCATCGACCTATAATATATATACATATAACTTTATAGTTAAACGGATGTGTTCGATCATAAGCAAATCGGTTCACATAAAGTATTTATCATATTCATATTGATTTCCAGCATTATCATAATTATTCTAACAATTCTATCATGGTTTATTACTTTATTAAATTGCCGGAAAAATTCCAAGAAGAGCTTTTGTAGACGTAACAATCAGGAACTTGGTCAATGTGGTAAATGACTTTCTATGAAATAAGGTCTCAAATCCGAACAGTTGAAATATTTAGAGGTCTGTTTACAAGAATCTCTTTTAATACTTCCACAGCTGTGGCTCATGTCCTTTTATAAGGAGACAATTAAATGATGATTTTTCCGAATGTAGGTCAAGTGTGTAATGGATGATGTATAATGACAGACGTTGCTTCTCATATACATAATTTCAAGAAATATTATTTAGTTCAGTATAAAATCGCTTCCTATAAGTGTATGGGATGTACTTATAACAGAATGCGTTGTAGATAGTGAGAGTATACTTTACTTAGGTTAATAAAGTTCAATACCATAAGTTGCAAGATGGCAGTCTAATATATTAATATGAGACTGCCATCTTGCAACTTTATAGCAGGTCTGTGGATAAAATTAAATAAATTGCTAGTAATAAATATACGTATGTACGTGAATTTTTTTACTCTTACTCATGACAAAATGGGAATAGGAATTTTGCCAAAATTTTATATATTTTTGAATGCTGCATTATAAAAAATTAAAATAAAAAATTTAGGGGAGGATAACCCTTATCATTTAGGGGTATGAAAAATAGATGTTGTCCGATTCCCAGAGCTACTCAATATGTACGCAAAATGAGATGTGAATCGGTTGAGCCGTTTCGGAGGAGTTCAAACTCAAACACTATGACACGAGAATTCTATATATAAAATTCGTAAACGGATTTTATTTTTTTTTATTCTTAGCGTAAATCATTAACATGATCTTATATGCTCTGTATGTTTGTAAGGACGCTGGGAATAGCAGCAATGAGGGAAAGACCGATTCCGAACCAGGATCACCGCTTAGCATACATGCACCCACATTCTCCAGACAGCCCAGCAATACTGATAGCAGAAAATCAATCACCTCTTCCCATGTAAGTAATTTTCATTTAATGAAGAGAAGAAAAGAAGAAAGGGTTTACGTAATGGTAGTCACGCTTAAAATATTTATATAATACACTAACGCCCTCTTTACCTAAGTAATTTTTATAGCTACTACCTTTTATACTAAACCAAATGTTTTCATGTTACTCGTCCACTTCAGACCATATTTTCCAGATCTTAACAGCAGCTGTGATAGGCGAGGAGTTAGAGACCTCGGCCTCCGATTCGGAGGTCGACAGAGATCGAATCCAGCGCGCACCGATGACTTTTCTAAGTTATGTGCGCTTTAGGAAATTAAATATCACAGGCTTCATCCGCCAACCCGCACTTGGCCAGCGTGGTATATTTAGGCCAAATACTCTCTCATTATGAGAGAAGGCCCATAAGTAAGAGAAGAAGTGTATAGGTACCGCGGATTGGATGTTTTTCGTGTGAAACTGTATGTATGTTGTATGGATCGACGAAGTTTTTAATCCGCAATAAATTTGTTGTTACATCAAAATGTTACAACAATGTAAATACGACGCCATAAAAACGGAAATAGACTAGCAATTACATGCCCCATTTACTGTGATGTAGTATGACGCACGAGTGACGTAGCGGCGCGACGGATACATCCTCAAGTTAGGGCGGTCTGTAGGTCACCCCCCCGTTCGGTCTCAAGTGGCTATAACGTGTTAACATCACCCCCTCCCCACTATTAAAAAATAACTCATCAAAGATTAGATCAGTATCCAGCATCGATTATGAACAGCTATCTCAAATCTATATATGAATATCTTTTAAGATAGACTTTCTTTATTTTCAATATACACTTCGGTTAGATTTCGAGGTCACTATGTACATACAAATAAAATGAATGCGAAAATGGAATAATAGTAATTATAGTACAGATAAACTCTCATTGAATTTTCTACATGCTAACCTTAGCGAAAAAGCCTAATTAGGTGAAAAAATTACAAAATAAAAATCTATGATGAATACACCTACGTAACATACATAGCCTCGTCGTTAAAATTTATGAAGTAATTAGCCTATTGTAAATAGATAAAGAATATTATGATTATGTACATATATAAATACGAGTATATATTAATGGCAGCGGAATAATATATATGTAATGATGTATATAAACTTCGCCAAATTTTTTGGTCAAAAATGGACCAATGTTCAATGAAAACATGGACTTTGATTTGGGATAACTAAAGTTTAGATTTTTGTTCTATTTTTTTTTAATTAATGTTACCCAAGGATGCTCACCAGGACTGGAGCGAAACGGATATCTTATCGCACGGCGTCAGCGGACTCAGTCTCCACAGAACTGAGAGCATCACTCAGCGCTCGCTGGCCGGCCTGAAGCGCACTAGCAGCAAAGGTAGCACGTACAGCCTTCGCAGTGCCAGGAAAGAAATACCCAAACCCAGCCAACCAGAGAAACCTGCTATCCCAGACTCGGGTTTCGGGACGTTGGAGATAAAACTGGCTTACGATAACAGCACATCGTCTTTAGCTGCGACGGTACTGAGAGCCAGGGGTCTGATAGGAATGGACATGACCGGATTATCTGATCCGTTTGGTAGATTAGAAATATTACCCAGAGGTTTGCATACACCTTATTAAAAGCACTCAATACTTTTGCTAACACGTGTTTCTACGCTTCCTTTCAATACTTCTTTACCATTCTCCGTTCTGTTGAAAGTAATCATAATTTTTTCAACACATGTCTTTTATATAATTTTATTTTATTTTAATCTCATTGTACACGTTATCAAAGAACACGGTGAACTTAAAGTAATGGCACAAAAGCGAGCTTAACTCTAACAGAATTCTCTTCCAGCAAACCTTGGTATAGAGCAGGGCTTCTTAAACTATGGGTCGCGCCCCAAATGCAGTCGCGTAGCAAAATTCTGCGGTCGCGATTTTTAATTTTAGATTTTTATATGTTTCAAAACGGATAGTAAAACTTTACATTTTCATATGTATATGTATATTGTTACCTAATAAATAATTCATCAAAAATATTAATTATTTTTTTTTATATTTGTATGGGGTCGTCAAGAAACTCGGAATCATAAATGGGGTCGAGAATGACGAAAGTTTAAGAAGTCCTGGTGTAGACGATTTAAAATATATTAAGCGGCAAAACACGTGTAATATCTATTTAACTGTTTTTGGATTCGTTATTTTAATTATCATAAAATTATGTATTACTTTGATTTTCATATTCTTCCAGAGGGAACATACTCTAACCGACTAAGAACAAAGACAGTGCACAAAACTAAAAACCCAGAATTTAATGAGACGTTACACTTTTTCGGTATCACAGAATCTGACTTAGCTGCGAAATCATTGGAGATCGTTTTATTTGATGACGATAGGTAAATATTTTTTTTATTTAAGATTAGGAGAACTTAAATTAGAAAAGTGACGTGACTTTTTAAGTCCAAAGTTTAAAAAAACAAATTTTCTTGTACAATACAAGAATAATCACAGTATTGTTTAATTCAATAATGATCACTTTCAAGGTATGGGTGTGATGAAATGGGATCGGCAACGGTTTCCCTCCGAGATTGTGCCAAGTCACCAGTTCAGATGAGACTAGCGTTGTCCGGAGCCAGCGGCAATGAGCCATCAGGTCCCAGGGTCCTATTGGCCCTTTGCTACAATACGAAGAAGCGGGCCCTCGTGGTGACCATATGCAGGGCCGCTGAACTGCCCCCGAGAGACAGTAACGGATATTCGGATCCTTTTGTTAAACTGTTAGTATATTGAATCACTTATTTAGCACTTATTTTCAACATCTTCATATATATAAATTACGTGTTAATTTGTCCGCGATATACTCCTGAACTACTTAACCGAATTTAATCAAATTTGAACACCGCGTGCAGTTTGATACAACTTGAGAGATAGGATAACTTACATCTCAAGTTATAGTCGCGATATTTTATAGCAAATTATTTGTTTGATGTCTGATAGTAACAATTATCTATTAGTTCCAAACGATTCCAACAAATTTCGATATCTATAGACAGGAGTGAATTAGTATTCAATAGATGGCGCTGTGTTAAATATTTTTACACTTGATTAAGTAAAACTTGGTCAGATATACAAAAACAAGTAATAACATTAAACACTTTATACAACGGAACTGTTTAGCGTGTATTAATATATAAATTTTACTTATACTTTAGCCTCAGCAACACGTGGCCGGGTCTACTATTTAAATAAAGTTTGATAAGATGTCCTTAGCGGATAAAGCCAGAAAAAGAAAGAAGAAGATGTCCTTAACAACTATATTTAATAGTTAGGGCAAAGTATGGAGGACTGGCCGTTTAGCTCAGTAGTGTACCTGCCTACTGAGTAAGAGGTCGTGGGTCCGGTTTCCGCCACAGAAAATATTTGTGTTTTCTATGTATGATATGTATAGATATATTTATTAATTAATGTATGTCTTCATTTATATTTTGTATTTATAGTATATTATTATCAAACTTTCTTCTCCCTACACCTACCACGACATTTTTTCACGTCTCAGGTTGACTGGCAGAGAATGTTTACCGGCATCAAGTCTGAGTGAACTTGTTTCTGCTACACAATAAAGAATATAAATAAATAAAATAATTCTGAACATTACACCATATATATCATGTTAATTCTAGGCACCTCGATCCAGACCCGTATCACAAAAAGCACAAGAGCTCAATAAAATGGCGCAACTTGAATCCAGTTTGGAACGAGGAGTTCCTCTTCGAGACGCGTCCGACGGAACTCTCGCGGCAGAATTTGACATTGACCTTCTGGGACAAGGACTACGGCAAACCTAACGATTTCCTCGGAAGCCTCGTGCTGGGCGCAAGCAGCAAGGGAAGGAGATTGAAGCATTGGATGGATTGCATCAAGTTTCCTGATCACAGACACGAACAGTGGCATTCGTTGACTGACACACAGCATTTATAAATACTACTTTTTTACTTGTAAACCATTCTTGAGTAATTAGCGTGGAGTATAAGTAGTACAGGCCCGAGTTCCGGCTGTGGAAATAATATAACGGCTGTCTATAATTTATAGCCAATTATTAATTAATTTAAAACCGTGATAGCCAATGGTTTATGACCTAGGTCTCCGTTCGTAGGTCGCGGCTTCGAAACCGGCACACACCGATGACTTTTCCGAGTTATGTGCGTTTTAAGAAATTAAATATCACTGGCTTTACCCGCCAACACGCACTTGACTAGCGTGGTGGATTAAGGCCACAACTCTCTCATTATGAGAGAAGGTCCCGAGTTGCAGACGGAATATTAAATGGGCTGAAAAAAAATTAAAAACAAATATTTGTACTTATATTTAGTAATAGCAAATCTTTGAAAAATGTAAAGAAAAAATGTTGATTTAAAGCAAGAAGAAACTTGTTCTAAGTAGTCAGCTTTATAAATAAAAATATTTTTTTGTATTATTGATTTGATGTAATACTTATTCAAATCAAACACAGTAAAGTGTTATCAATTTTTGAATGGTATATAATAAAATTAATAATTGTTATAGTAAGTCAAACATTGATGTATTATTAACAAGTGTTCTATAATAATTAGATACATAACTTTTCTATTGGATAAAATGGCGGCATGGAGAGGACGTTCACTTGATAAGTGCTACGCCGTCTGCACTAATTTGAGTCCTTCGCAAAGGAAATAAACTAAGTCTTGTTATTTCAATAGTTACATCGCCCTTCAAACCAAATAATCATGGTAATACTTTGAGTTGCATACATCTGCTTAGTAGCAGAAATGGCGCTGAGTTAGTACCTAGACATTGTCCAATGATAACACGTTATTGTAAGATTTGTTGTGGGAGAAAAGTCGTAAGCTTTTATATTTAATAAATTAAATAGATGAAATTAAATATTTTTTTATTAAAATCACAAATAATACTGATTTTTGTTATACAATAGATATGATAGCATGATGGACGTTTTGTAGCTATATAGTATTTTTGTATACCGTGCTCTGAAATGTGCCAATAATAATATTACATGTATTATATATAATTAATGAATATTATATCCTTGTTGTATGTGTGTACGTACGATTCATTGTTAATAACGCTTTTGTCTATTGGAAATATATTTTCCATTAAATAAACAAACGTCTTTTGTAAAATTTTTCGTTGTTTCATTACTTTTATCTCTAATGTCGACGTAGTCGTAGAGTCTTAACATAAATGATAAACTTCGTTGATACGTGATCGAATTAAAAATTACTCTAAGGAAAAGACAAAAAACAAAGATTAGTGTTGTAAATATTTTTTTTTATTTTACTTAGCGTGTGACAAAGAGATTGTAGATCAAATTCTCTGGATTTTCATTTTACGGGTGATAGTTAGCGTTTGGAGAAATATTAACACTACAAAAATTCAACATATAGCTCCAAAATCAAACGTTTTTGAATTATTATATAACATAAAAAGTATTAGATGAGTTAGTAGTGTACCTGCTTACTGAGTAAGAGGTCGTGGGTTCGATTCCCGCCACGAACAATATTTGTTCTAAGTCTTTGTGTTTTCTATGTATGATATGCATATATTTACAAAAAAAAGTATTTAAGTAGTCTATCAGCTATTTTGTATCCATAACACAAGCGAGTATCTGCTTACTTTGGAATTAGACAGTGTTGTGTGAATTGTCCATATTTATTTATTTATTTATTTATTAGAACTGTTATACTTTGAAGAACATTATAACATTTGATAATAAATTGAAAAACTCAACGAATTTAATTAGATGAAGGATAGAACATGTTAATAGTTACACATTGATAAAGTGCACAAAAGAAGTTTAATATATAAGTAGTTTATTTCAAATATTTTAGCTCCCGTGTAAAGAGAAAACTAATTCACCTATTCAATGTTGAAGCAGCGCTCTCTTATCCGAGAGTTATTTTCAAGCAATCTCGTTTCAAAGTGAGGGCTTTCATCTTTCTATACGATACGTTAGTCACTTATTCTTTTCTCGTTAAAATAATATTTGTATTCACTTTACGATTATTTTTCAGAACTATATTACAATCTTGATGATAAATGATACGTTTATCCTTAGATTAGTCTGGGTATAAAAATGTTAGGGAATTTACACTTCATTATATTGCTTTATTCTTATCAAGACATAACGTATGAAATATCGTTTTCTTTCGGTTTCGGAGGTCGAGGGTTCGATTCCGGCGCGCACCGATGACTTTTCCGAGTTATGTGCGCTTTAAGAAATTAAATATCATTGGCTTTATCAGCCAACCCGCGCTTGGCCAGCGTGGTGGATATAAGGCCAAATACTCTCTCATTATGAGAGAAGGCCGGGTCCCTGCAGTGGGAACATATAGAAGTAAAAAAAAAATCTTAACACTTAAGAGCTTTTTCAAATTCAACAAAAACTTACAAATGAGATTACATTTTGCACGCACATTATATTTCCTTAATTAAATTTCTCTTAATGTGAAATTAACGAATAATGAATCTAATAACTGACATGTTGCCTGCTATAAATAAATGTTATATAATAATAACTTGGCTTCTCATCCCGGGGGAGACTCCTACATAATAGTCATTTATGAAAATTAATTTGATCCGTAAGATGGATGGATAGATGGTATATCTCCAACTACTTAGGTAAAAAACTAAAATTCGTTATAGTTATTCTCTTGGTTAGAAACCATAAATTGACGTTACCTTAAATGAATGACAAAATGTTCTGTCTTTTATAAGATAGTAAGAAAATAAAAATACAATTATGACGAGAGAATTACAATATGAAGACAGGCACTAGTTTAACGTATTTGCGTTATATGACGATTTATTAGCCACTGCTACCCCGAGGCAGTTATACTCGGGTAATAACACTCAATTAACGTACAGAAAGGTTTCCAATTATCGGCAACTAATTCAATGAGAACAATAATAAAACTCTTTGTTACGAGAAGTTCAAATAACTTTTATTATTGGTATATCAGAACATTTATTGAGCGTTAATTTGCTGCCATGTTATCATTAATTATCCTTTATTTGTATTCCAATAGTCTACACTACTTTCATAGTACTACATCGATTTGGAAGGTCACTGCACTCTTGCATATTTGCTTTTTTATGTTAATTCCTATAATTCTCTCTACTAAAATTACTCCAAAAATTCTTATAAATAATTCGACAATCTTTGCATTGTAAGTATATTCTAACCTTGACGGATAATTTGCCTTAACTCTTCATTTGTTAGAAAAGGCCTCGAACCCTTTACCGGGAACATTTTTTATAAGAACAAGCATTGTTTTGTTATAATTTCCTCTTATTTTATCAGAAGCCGCCGGAAGCACTGGGCAGCTCCGAGTGGAGATTTTTAAAAAATCCTTGTATTTTTCAGTGGACGTGTATTAGTTGATAATAATAATTATTTACAATCTTATTCTTCGTAACGAAGAATAAGCTTATTAATATTTTTGTCTTAAATATTCTCAAAATGTCAGTTGTTTATAACATTTTCTATAATGGCCATTGTTTATTTATTACAAGCGTCATATTTGTGAAGATGAAATAAATAATCTGAATTAATCATATTACACAATACATATTTCTTCATTCTCGTCACTCCGTTCCTCCAGTAACTCTCTTATGCGTTCTATAAACAATGTTAAGACATAGGTTTCAACGACAAGGCTTTTAGTTTAAAAGGAATATAATACAAAATTATATTGAGGGACAAAGCAACCTATAAGACTTCGTGTAATATAACAAATTCAATAGAATTGCTATTTAACTGGTGTGTGTTCAATAGTTTTTAAAATCGTTTTGTAATGAAATTACTTCTGTCATTCTAAATCGGAAGATAATATTCTTAATGTAAAAAATAGGTTCATAAAATTATTTTCCGGTAAACAAATAATTTAATGTATAAAACAGGAACTGTGTGAAGTGAAACTAATGAAATTGTCCGGTTTCATTGAATCAGACTAAACTATGCAGAACAATTCTCGGATCCAAATTGTTACATTAAATTTTATCACATTAGAACTTTGTGTATTTCGTTGTTTATTCTCGGTATCTATAGCTATAATATTTAAATATGACTAAATTACAAATATTTACTTTAAAAATGTATAATGTCTTCCTACTAAGTTCCCTCTAGAAATATAAGTACTTTTTCTAAAATTTCATGTAGTAACACAACGTAGGCATATATCTAGTATATATTACATGTATCTTTTAATGGTATTTACAAGAAACTTGAATACGTACGATTAAAAAATAGTCATGAAAAGCTTAATATCGTTTAGGAAAAAAAACGAATAATTATTATTTATATTACTCTAATTAATTGTTATCAAAGCGAGAAAACCCTTCGGCGGTAACTCATCGTATTAATGAATCACCAAAAAGCTCTGTACTTTGTTTAACTTTCCGATAAGAAAATCACTACAAAGTTTTTTTTAAAAAATAACCTTTTTATAAGCGATATCTATTTATCACAAATACTATACATGTAACAGGCTGCGTGCAAAAATAAACATAAGTACAAATACAAGTTTTTTCGCTCAATTACAACGCTTCAGTGAAGCTAAATACTTTTCCGGAAACAAAACCGAAAGTATTCTCTGAAAATAATAAGTGTACCCACGAATCACAGAAATGAATTTCTTGGACATATAAAAGACTAAATAAGAGTTAGAACAATCTAATTAATAAAATTAGTATTAAATGTAATGTATAGGTATACAATATGAAAAGGTTCATTAATATTCCCTTTCCGTGTTCAACAAGTTTATTATATAAATCAAACATAAATTACATATTTTGGAAGCAATGCGATTCTGATCTTTTTTGTTTATTCAACAAAGCTTCAAGATAAACAAGACGTTCTTTTTATGGTGAGCGATTCGCCTGCCCATAATAACGTAGTGCTACTAAGTATATAATACTTTATAATAATACTACAATACAAATATATAATAGAAAAATGTCTAATATTGCACCACCACATTGTGCTCGTTGCCTTGAGATATAAGATGTTAAGAGTCATTTACTTAATAATTTCGATAGCTACAACGTCCTCCAAAACAAAACACAGTACTATTTACAAACTACTGTTTGGGGCGCAAAAACAGAAGCTTTTGAGATACCTGTACCCAAATGATCTCCGGCAATAAACCCTCCAGTTTATAAAAGATAATTTTGAATAATTAGACGATTTTAAAGAACAACACCGTTAACCTAGTGTTCAAGTAGCAAAATTTTTTTTTCAAATGTACGCAAAAACAAAATTGTTATAAATTAAAGTACATACTAATCATCGTATCAATCTGTGATAGGGTAGACATACTCGTGCGACCACGTTTTATAACTAGATATTCCAAAAAGGTATCAGTTTTAGTTATTTTCGTTAGAAAGGTTGATTTTGCTTTTAATACCGACGATGTGAGGTTTGATTTTCACAGTTTACTTACTTTCCAAGTTTTCTATTATAATATTGAACGTACTATAAATTATTTAAAACCTAGTATCTGAATAAACTTTTACCAGAAGCCCTGGTATAGAGATTTGCAAGTACAAGTTATGCCTTATCTGTGAGCTTTTGACATATGACGAGAGGTTTATAAGTTTTAACACACAGTACAAAGGAGTTTGATATATGTATAATGTTTTAACACTTAAATATAATATGAGATAACATTAAAAATGGCATTTCTCTGTCCAGTAAGAATAAGAAGGGGCAAGAAAAAGAAATGTAAGTATTGAAAAGCTTTCAATGGATAATGTCAACGACCTCAAACTTTCTATACATAATCATAAATATAGAAAACTAGTAAATTCATCTCGTTTTACGAGAACCTGTACCTGTGCCTGTGTTCAACCCTGACCGTGGGAACGTTTTGAGAATCTTAACGATAATTGTTTTAATGATTTAAGTCACATATATGTCATATTCATAAATAATTATCAAACATTTGAATTTTTAAATGTTAATAGTGGTAAATATTTCGTTGTAAATGTTATTAATAATACATATTGGTAAATTTTGTATTTATTTATCGTTTGAAAATTTCTTGGGTAATAAAAAAATATTTAAATTTAAATGAAATATTGAAAATTAAAAATGATTATGTAAAAACAGTATTTATCTCTTAAGAACATTGTTAGTATAAGTTTATTTATTTTTTGAATATAGTTTTTACAATTAAATTTCACATTATTTTTATCAGCTAATAGTGGCGATTCTGATAAAGAGTTATCAAGGCCTGGTTCTGGGCTTAGCCCAGGAATGGGCAGGATCACTGGTTCAGCAAGCATTGAAACATTGGTGAGAGTTGGTATAGAAAAGGAACATGGTCTTAGTCCTGATTCTAAGATGGTAGTACTACATGATTTTGCACCTTGTGTGGATGACGAACTAGAGGTATTTGATATTCTTTTTCAGTTAATAAACCAATGATAAAACTCTATGCAACATAATAATCTCATGTTAACACTTAAGAAATAAAATTTCCCTATCTCATATTCATGTAGTTTTTATAACTGTAATGGAATATTACAGGTAAAGCGTGGCCAAATAGTTAATGTATTATATCGAGAAAATGACTGGGTTTATGTAATTGTGGCTGAGTCTAGACGAGAAGGCTTTATACCACACTCATATTGCGCACCTTGTGAACATCATGACCTGAAAAAAAAATTGCCTAGGAGCAGGTCACCAACCGATTTAGCACGAAGAGATGTATCACAGTGAGTAATTTTAAATTTTATCTGTCACTCTTGTCAGTTGAGTAATATTTATGTATTCCAACACCTAAAGGTAAAATTCAGTAGCAGTATTTTAATGACAAAAAAAAAGCATAATATTTTGTGTAACATTTTAGAAAATGTTTCCTAGATTGTTTACACATTCAAGGATCTCAAGATAATGTTGTGTTCCATTCACATGATATTGCACTCATCAATATTCACTTTTAATTTACAGACTCTCTTTATCAGACGGAGCTACAAATGATGGACATTCTGAACTTGGTAGTGAGGGTGAAGCCTGTCCTTTCAGCAAGGACCCATCTGGTCGCTATGTAGTACTTTACACATTTACTGCCCGGGATGAAAATGATGTTGATGTAGAAAGGGGTGAATTTGTTACAGGTAACAATTCATAACAGTTGTTCTGAACCTAAAATATAGGATGGCAAAAATTATAAAAAAAAACTACTCTTCATAAAAATAGTGCTAGTTAACATGACAAAAACTTGATCATATTGTGCTTATTACCTTAAATTACAACATTTTAAGTAGAGATCTAAAGAATTCCTCTGGACGGAACACCTTACGAACCAGATCACTGTATTATTTGCTGACTGCCGTTTGGCGAAAATACAAGCTGCAGTGTCTTTCTAGACCAGTGAATACCAAAGTGTGCACTGTCATTGAATCATAGTGTTAAACTGATTGTAAATCACACCACTACATTACATTGTGTTCTTTGCCTCAAGACGTAAAGTGTTAAGTCTCATTACTCCAGTAATTTCGCTAACTATGAAACATTTCCAAACCATTGCACACTACTATTTGACGGCAGAAGTATTACCTGCGATGGTACCTACCTAGACCACCTTGAGCAGGAGAGACCCCACCACCATTGTAGTCAAATATTATGCAATGCTTTTTTAAAATGTTGCAGTTTTAAATAGAGAAGATCCAGATTGGTATTGGATTGTGAGAAGTGATGGACAGGAGGGATTCATACCATCAGGCTTTGTATATCCTGCTGTTGTACAAGGTAATCATAAATATATACATTTTTGTACACCTAATTTTTTTAGTTAACTTTGACTCAATTACACTGGGTTTTAAGTTACAATGAAACCTACTTGCCCAGATTACTCATAGCTCTTATATGAGAGCTGGTACATAATGAAATATAAGACGCGTAGTTAGGTACATGTGCTCGAAAAAACTCGGCCGCTAATATTTATTAATAACCATAAAACACGTAAGTGTAGTTAATACCTTAAAATTGGCGTTTGAACATGATACATATTAGTTCTGTGTTAGTGTGTGTATAAGTTACTCCAAAAATTTATAGTTTTTTATCTTGTAGAATGCTGCAGTAAGTAAAATTAATATAAATTAAAAAATAAAGCTACACATTTTGATGCAGCGAGCCTTACGTATATCCTCTAACAAGCACCACATTGCTATCGACTAGTGTATCACTTACTGTCATATAAAAGTCCTACTTACTGTTGCATTGAAGATGTCGTAACATAATATTATTTTCTTCAGCAACACAACCGGACAACACACAACCAATCCATTCCCAGCTGACTACAAACACTAACAATACTATACTGTCATCAAACAACAACAACAGTCTGAATATGACGCAACAAGATTCAGATGGACGCTATCATGGAACTGAACTAGTCATGTTATACGACTATAAGGTGAGCAGCATTTTCATATAATCCAACAGAACATTTACTGGTGGAACCTGATTTAATAACAGCGTGAGGATAGTTACCATTGCATACAATGCACCATATTGTAGAGTAACACAAACCTGCTACTAGTTTAAGACACGATTTATTATTTCAGGCGCAAGCCCCCGACGATCTGTCCGTTAAACGTGGTGAATGGGTTTACGCGGACCTGACGCAGCAGACTGTTGAGGGTTGGCTTTGGGCGCACGCACCAAAATCACGTCGCTCCGGGTTCATTCCTACCGCCTACGCCAGAGCACCCCACACGACATCTCTCTAATAGTTATCCTTTTTTGTTTATATTGCCAATATTTGTCCTTTTCCATATTTTTAAACAGATAATATTAGGGCATATTAATTTTACTTTCTATTAAAGAAAACAAATGCCTTGAGCAGCAGCTAACTAATGAATGCAAATCTAGAAGCATGTTGCAAAATCGACAGCTTTTGTGAAAATGCGACTTCCACCAACCTATACTGGATCAGTATAAGAGACTGGCCTTCACATACTTTATTGGCAAGGTCTTTAGTTTCTGTCAAATCAAACTTAAAACTATTTTTTTTATGTAAAAATTCATTTGTTATAATGTCTTCCTTAGGTGTAAGTCTTTAACTATATCAAAAGCTAACAAAAACACCTCTTTGCAACCTTTAAAAAGGAATGAACTAAGAACGCAAAACTTTTTGTAAAAATATATCTCCGTCCAAATTATGACTGATTATGACACTGCTGTTTTATTTTAAACTCTACTAATTGTTAAATTATGGTTAGTTTTTAAATATATACGTAAGTAATTTTATGTTGTATTAATTACGTCTCCATGGTGCAGTGATTTGATTCTACAATTTGAGTTAAAATTAAAACATGTCATAGGTAGTTTGAATTGTAGTCAACCAGCTACATCCCGCCATATTTTAATTCTCCCGCTAAAAGCTACCTGATCCGACCGAGGCAAGAAACAACCCACTGTCAACTATATTCTTGTTTAAAAAAGGATAGTCCATCTTCATTAAACAACAGTATATAGTGTGTAAATTAAAAATAAAGATACATAAAATGCAATCAAGTTCACCATGCCAAAAACATTTGCTCTACTACTGAAATAGATAGAAAGACATGAACCATTAAATGGCTGGATAATACTACCTTTGTGATAAGAAATCTGGCCGAACCTACTACTTTATTGTAGGTTACAAAGGAAAGAGCTGCTAGGAATGGAATGTGAACCATAACAAATAATGAGAGTGATCACCCGTCGCTTTCACATATAAGCGAACACTTATAGACAAAGGTATCATAATAATTTTTTACTGATACTAACACATTAATTGTTGCTGGCTCTATATATTACTTGTTTGTCGAAGACATGTTATATTTCACTATATAGAAAGAACTTCACTATCTACAGCACTCTTCTAATTCGAACATAATTATTCTTTTAACCTAATATTTGGGGACAGAAGTGGATGCTTGTGTATTACCTACCCAAATGAACGATATCTTGTAACAAAATCCTACAGGGAAATAATAATTTTACAGTAATTTTTACTACTTATGTATTAAATAAACATGGTTATTCATTTTCCATCAGCAAGTTTCTCTTCTTTTTCTTGGCTTGTTGTTTAATTTCATCTTTAATTGTCCACTCCTTCAACTGTTGTTCAACCTCTTTTATGTCCTTCTCAGTTACTGTAACTGGAAGTAGCAATTCTTCTTGTTCACTCCTAATAAATTTTAATGCTTCCAGTTTCTTCGTAAGAAATGGTCCCTGTTGACTTTCCAATAAACCTCTGTAATCATCTAGCTTCTTGTTACGAATGTCATCGCAGTGCATTTCCGTCAATTTTCTCAGTGATTCCTTTCTTGACAACTTGTTATGAGACCTAATTATCAATAAATTCCGAGTTAGTTACTAAAAACTTCTATTGAAGAACTAAAGAGAGAAATGAATAGTAGTTAATATGGTAAGGTCCTTGAATGGGGCTGCATAAGTAGACATAGTTTTGGAAAACCAATCACAGAATGGACCTGTAGATCTTATTAAAATTATGGGAAGCCACTAAATGCAGTCTGCTCAGAACAGATCAAGATAATTCTTTGGAGCTTATTGTACTGTGTTATTAGTGGACACATATCAACAAGCGATGTTGTTAAATCAAAACATTATTTTATATATCAGTATATGTTATAAAAATAATTAAGTAAATACATTTATATAGACAATAATGAAATAGACTTATATTTAAGTTGAGAGTTAGTTAAACATATACTTACTCTGGGTGCGCTTTATATTCAATATTAAGTTTTTCCAGCAGCCATTCAAACTTTTTATAGTCATATTGTCTGAGGAACTTTAATAATTTCTTCCTTTTATCAATGAGCTCTTGTACAGTTATCTATAAAGTAAGGACAAATGTTAATAGTAAGTGACATAAAAAAATTTAAATAATGCAAGTAGTTTAATGTAAATGATTTCTTAATGTTCACAAAACGATAATTTTAATATGACAAGGCAAGCATAACATTCATCTAATCGCAAGTAATAAGCTCACTCTTGCTAATGTAGCACTTGTTAAAATGATATATGCGTAAAATTTTCACTACCTACAGCATCTTTGAAACCATTATGCTAAGGTGTTTGTGACCTACTATTTGGCAACAGAAATAAGTACAGCAGTATCAAACAAGATAGTAACCTGTAACAGGAACTGACCACCAGCATATACTAGGCCTACAATAGTTAAATACCACCAAGTTATATTTATTTTAAGTAACTCACTTTGAATCTTGTAATTATAATTGTCTAGTGTTTTATCAATTACTTTATAAATAAAACTACCAGATTCTATTTTAATCCATACAAGTTGATTGATTTCATAGTTTTATTTCATCTTCATGAATTTTTTTTAAAAGAGCAAAAAAGTTCATTATTGAATGATTTATTTAATTAGTTAAAAATCAATTAAACATTACTAAAGCATCCACTTACTTTAGCCCCCTTGTTTTTGGGATCTTTTTCCATTGTATACTGAAGACATCTTATATGACCAGTTAATCTAGCAACTGAAAATAATTTATATTTTGTTCATCATATAACTTTAATATGAAAATTTGTTGTCTTGAATCTAAAATTGCATCAAAATCCAAAAGAAATTTTAAAAAATATTCCCTTCTATAAGTACCTTGCTGAACAAAAGTAAAATATTACAGCAAAAAGAGTCTGCGTTTAAACATAACTTCAACACCTCTTTAAACTCTTACAAATAACCCACTCTCTAATGTAAAACAAGAAATTTTATGTTACATTTATGCTTTATAAATCATTACAGTTACAAACATACTATTTAAAATTATTATTTTTTAAATTAAATAGGTTTTTACTTTTACACAATCAAAACATACTTACTTCGAGTTTCAGCAGTAGATTCATCATACTGATGCCTTTTAACTTTGCTCATATAGTACGATTTTACCAAGGTATTATACTCCTTCCTTCCAAGATGAGCTACAGAGAATATCTTCTTGACTGTTTCTGATGCACTATGGGTTAAAATTAAAAAATATATACTCAATAACATACAACAAAATTCTTATAAGATTTTAGTTAGACTGGGATTTCATAGATACACAATCTAGTACTCTTACCAATAAAGTAGAAGTTAGTTAATTAAAAGCTACATTTTGACAATTGTTAAAGCTATTTATA
>DWHU01000565.1:0-17599 GCA_018247975.1 Parides photinus | reverse complement strand
TGTAGATACAAGTGAAAGAGGGATTGGTATGATACTCGCCTCAACATAATTGTATGGGAACAATCCGATCCTGCCATGTACTTCGCCTTCGTACCAATTGGAGTCGATTTGCCTTCGGACGTTTATTAGATCTCCTTTCTTAAAGCTCAGCTCCCTTGTCGTTTGTCCGTTGAAGGCGTATAAAGCCCTGGCCACCAGCTTCTCAGCCTCATCGTATCGGTTTAAAGGAATTACAGTCTTTTGTGATGGCATGAAGTTGTCTTGATGTCTCCTGTTCTGCATGTCTTGAAGCTCCTTTAAGTAAAAAAAAAATGCTTTTTTAAAATGTAACATTCATTTTTAACATAAAATTTTTATAATTATATACAGTAAAAGATTTTGTAATTTTATCTATTAACAATAGCTTAAGTAACATTAGTTCACATGTAATCCTAATTTATATCCTTAATATTGGACTTAATTAGTTTATTAAAAATTTATCAATACCAAGCCAAAGCCAAGCGATCTGAAATATATGTTTAATAAATGTTATTGTTCATGAAGTAATAATTAATTTTTAATACTTAGTATACCTATGCAAAACAGGCCAAACACAGAAAATATCGTTTATATCTAGGGCTGCCATGGAAAATGTATTTATTCGGATTTTTACTTGAGTATATAAAATAGTGATAAGAAGGATGTGTTTATCTTTAAGACCTTCCCAATTCTTATAAATATTTGCACTAGACATATTTGTGTTAGAAAGCATTTGTAATTTTAATTAAAATAAGCAGCCCTAGTTACAATGAACATTAATCACACATTTCCAAATATCACCTTAATAGACGCATCAAACGCTTCTATGTCGAACAGATGAATGTCTTTTTCCTGTAAAATTTAGAAGTGCATTCACTAAATTTTAAACTACATTAAAAAGTCAAACGTTCCTTAAAGGTGTCTAATTCTTTACTAAATTTATGAGTTGCCAACAAAGTGCTTCAAGTTTTGACAATTAAATCATGAGTTAAGTATGCGATAGATCCAAAGTCGCACTTCACTTTTGTGGTTACGATGCGAGTAAAGTTTTTGTGGTTAAATATGTTAATTATACCTAGAGCTCCAAAATGGGTCGATTAAAGATTATTCGATTTTATAATGTGATATCAACTAGGTGTAATTAAGAGTACATGGGTTCAAGTGTAGAAATCTGATGAAGCAATAATTTTGGGAATTATTTGTGTTAATATTTATGTTTTCCGTTGGTTTAATCAATTACTGTACCATTACTTAAAACTGCTATTTAAATATCTATTTAATAACTAAAACGTAGAGTAAAATCATAGTCAGCATATAGTAATTTTAGATCATTCCCGGCCCTAAGCCACTGATTATCTTCTATTTCACAGGAGAACGAGTGGATATCAATATCCAAAAAAACAAAAAAAAAATTTAGATCGTTTTAAGTTATCTAATACAATTTTATACTCAGTAAAACTCTTCTGTTGTAATTAATAACGTATTAATTTAGAGGACTAATCTATTTGGTTAAAGTAACTTGACCTAATTCTTCGTAAATTTTCTCTTTTTTAATGAATCGGCAACTTTTTCTAATTAAACAAATGTCACACCTAAAGTGAATCCCACAAATGTAATTATACATTAAATTTTAGAATTTGATGCGACATCATATAACGAACGTTATGGAACAATGAAATTTGTGTGCTTTATAGATATAACAAAGTATAATATCGTATAACGAAGAAATACGATACACAATTATCATATTCCAATAGTAAAATCTATATGATTATGTATATAAAAATTGAAGCGTAGAAAAGACAAGATCGTCCACCACAATTAGTCGAAAAAGTTACCTTGGTATTTAACCATGGCCATACCAATGTTAAAGATTTTTCTTATTGTAAACAAAGGAGCAGGTTTTATTTTTTTTTATCGAAACGATTAAAGTATATAACCGGAATGAAAGTAAAAGCCATCGCTGGTCACTACTTGACTTAACGGCGACAGTTGGTAAATGAACGATTTCACTTTAGGGCCGATGACTGCTTTGACGAGATCAAACCGGCACACGCTTGCGCAACGTTTCAGTGTGATCCATAGAAATCTCTTGAATCTACTACAAATAAAATGAATGTCCTAAAAAATTTAAATATATATGACAATAGTTGGTAAAAACTTTTAATTATACACTAACACTCCAGTATTGTACTGATTCTTTCAAATATAATATTTTTTACCCCAGTGTACTCGCTTTCAAATTATTGCTCCATTCCAAACACTATTCAAGGTTATTAGACGTTCAATTACACGGTTGTCATGTCGAGGTTTTAATATTACATATCTTTAGTTCTAATCTAAGAAACTAGAGCCACTTTCTCTATTTTATTTATATCCGTTTAATAAATTTAATGTTTTATTTGCTGTTTTTTTATCACAAATAATTACAGCTAAACTACACTTAAGAGTATGATTAACCGACGCTTTTTTACGCTTGTATAGAGTAAATATAAAATACATATTGTAATATGTATAGTTAATATAATGACTATTTAATAAATACTTTTGTTAATATTATTAATTACTCTAAGTGATTCAAGTATGTGCTCGCTCGTTAAGGTGACAGATTAAATCTTAAAAGTCATGACGTGTTTATTCGTCACCTTGAGATAAAAGATGATGTTATTACTACAGTACTTGTGTTAGGCAATAATGATTATGTATACTAAATTATGTGCAGTCCTACTATCCTAAATATGATTAATCTAAATTGCCTACACGTGTGTGTTGTGACCTTGTTCAGTGAACCAGGGGTTTGGAAGTACATCCGGTACGAACATACGCTTTTGTTTACGAATTGTAGCACATCCGGAAGCGCACGTGAAGTAGATGCAGTATCAAACAATGCTTGATACGCAAAAGCGATATATGTGTTTAGAAAGACACGTGAAAGTTTTTATTCAACAGGTGATCCAATTATATGTATACTCGTATATTGGAACAATATGGAAAATGTTAAATATTTGCAATTGAAGAAACGAATTCTTGTATTTTTATTAAGTTTTTAAGAATTTTTCGAAGAAAAGACCCTTATTGTAGCCACTTATCCGTCCGTCCGCGCGTCCGTGTTCGACGTGTTAGTATTATTTATTTTTTTTGACATTTTCTTGTGACAGTGTGGAGTGTGGGTTAAGATGGTTATTGCTAAAAATTAAGCGTCTACCCCTCACATAAAATAATCAGGCAAATTCTCAATTCTTTACCCGGATTGACAGAATATCTTAAAAGTTTTTGAACAATAAATCGCACTATATCAAAAATATAAGTAATTTATCCAAAAAGGTCGACGACAGAAAAGGAGGAGTCTTTATGTGATAAACAATGAAATAATAAAAGAATTATTAATCATATTTGGAAAAAAGCCCCATTGCCATTTGCTGAGCAATGCTTCTTAATCTATACAAATATTACAAAGCTGAAGAGTTTGTTTGTTTGTTTGAACGCACTAATCTCAGGAACTACTGTTTCGAATTGAAAAATTATTTTTGTGTTGAATAGTTTGTTATATGAGTGAAAGTATTATTTCCATTGACTATCTTTGAAATTATGAATTATAAAAACTTTAGAATATTAATGCATTCGCTGCCAGTATAATGAAACACGGTGATTATTTAAATTATAGCCAAACAAGATCACATATTTGTACATATATTTTTTATCCGTCGTACGGATAAAATGTTTGACATGTTTATTATAAGATAGTCATGTTAAAACAAACGTTATAAGTGCGTATCTGTCAACTAATATTGCTAATGAGGTTATTGCCTGGGTATAAAAGAATAACTTGAATGGAAAACAACTAACAAGTTAGTGAAACCTCATCTACTAAGATTGTATTTCTTTCATCGTTATTACAACTAAAAGCAGGTTTTCCGACCTGTCCACACACAAGGAAACAGGCATCCATTCAGCATTGTTCCATAACCTTTTGTTTTGGCATCTCTTATACAAATAATAGTTA
The DNA here is from genome assembly GCA_018247975.1 of Parides photinus. Classification (NCBI taxonomy): domain Eukaryota; kingdom Metazoa; phylum Arthropoda; class Insecta; order Lepidoptera; family Papilionidae; genus Parides; species Parides photinus. Next base: position 13,578 of record DWHU01000565.1, on the reverse strand, counting down.
CAGAGGTGAATGACATACGTGTAATTTAAATTCCAAACATTATGAAACTGGAAACAAAATAAATTATACTGGAAGCGAATATGAACAGCCAATGGTATATAAAATTAGGATATTAGCATTTTATTTACCGTAAATAAAAATATAGGCCATCATGGCTATTTGTAGGTTAGGTAATAGAATATTGAAAGTACCAAATACGAAATATTTTTATATGCCATACAATAATAATATAGCAAAAATAAAACTTTAAAATCTGATTGTAAATTCATTGTCTATTACGTCTTTTTTAACTTTTAATAATATTAAACTTAAGAGTTACCTAGACTTTCGTACTACTTTTATCAATAAAATATTTACACAGCAAATATTGAAAAAACATTTTCTATTTCACATGAGTATATATTAAAATCCTAAATAATATTTGAGATGATTAATGAGATTTTTGATAAAGAAAATAATAATTTTATATGTTAATTACATTAAGTTTAGGCACTATAGGAAATATTTACGATATGTAACAAGAACATCGATCAAACCGATATTGCGTGGTTCGTCTTAACTGGATTAAACAGTTTATAACATCAACGGTAACGGACGCGATAATCACAAATAATTGGTAAACTAATTGAAAATGAAAAATAATTTTGATGATAACGAAAATAACTATTAAAAAATCATCAATAAATTTAATTTGAATGTTTTTTCACTTATTCTCTCCGTAAACTCTACAAATAAACTACATTTACCTTCTTAGAATAAGTAAATATCTTTCATTAGTTTAATATTTATGTATAATAAACACTTCATTGTTAGAAAACTTATTAATTAAAATTTTCATCATATTTAATTTTATTTATACATTGTTCAAGTAAAAAAAAAAAAATAAATGTTTAGTCAGTAAGGTATGCAAGAAGCAATACAAGCGGCCGCCTCCTGAGTTGTTTGATACTAACATTTTCATTGAATCTATCTTCTGTATTTATAAAATAACATAAACAGCCTACTAAATGTTCCCACAGCTGGGTCTCGGGGCCTTATCTAATAATGAGAGAGTTGTGGCTTTAATCCATCTAGTCGGCCAAGTGCGGGTTGGCGCATAATGAGATTGATAATAACTTAGAAAAAGTCATCGGTGTGCGCTAGATTCGGAAGCCGCGATCCCCGAATCGGAGGCCGAAGTCCCTAACCATTCGGCGACTCCGGCCATGTAATTTTGTTATATATAAAATGAATTAATATATATGTGTTGTGTTACCTGTAAGTATTTATTCCTCTTCTGTTCCCGGTAGAGTCGTTTCATATGCTCCGCTTGCTGTCGGGCGAGCTCCCGCTCCGGCACCAGCGGCAGCGGGTCGTGGCGCACCGGGCATCTGTAGTGTATGTTAACGTCGCTCTCCACGTACCGACGACTGGGCGATTCTGCGACCACAATACTGTTTACTTATCCAAACTAGAATAACTCGAACAATTGAAGGAACTGATCTATTATGATCGTTTTAGCATTATGTCCAATCAAATAATAGCTATTATGACGACCCGGCTCGATTCAGTCGCATAATTCCTTGTTAATGATTCATTATTTATAACCAAATAAAGATTTGTATTAAAGAAAACGTAAAAGTAAAGTTTACTGCTGCACTTAATTACCACCTTCGTATTAATAAAATAAATACATCTCTGTTAATAATAATACTAATAAATTTTAAACTAAAGTTATGCTGTGTGTTAAGTATGTCAAAAACTATTTAGATTGAAGTGGCGTCTATTTCACTTACCAAATTGTATTATGCAAAGGTTAAAAAGAATTAATTAAGGAAAATCAGTACAACATCTTACTGTGCTGCTGACTTTTGTTAGTAGGTATGTATCACTTATTATCAACTAAATATCAATATAAATTTAATACATGGTTTCCGTAATAAGTTTATATTAGTTGAAGTTTGATTAGGACCCTTTTACGTCTTTGGGCACTTTTTATATATTCCATACTGGATGTTCTAAATCGTATCGGTAATGACAGCAATACAACAACAATTTTTTTTTATATTAATAAAAGCAATGTATGGTACCACTTGGTATGGATCGGCGTATCACTTACCATAAGGTGTACATTTGAATAAAAAAACTAGAAAACCTTGAGCGTTGATTCAGTAACGACTTTTGGAGATAATTTGAAATCATGTGCAAAACAAAATTTCCCGGATCGATAATTTACTCATGTACTATAAAGAAAATACTTAAAAATTTAATATCAATCAGTAATTTTTTTTTTGTAAAAGTAAAAACGTTTAATTGTCTATAGCTTGAAGGCCGTCTTTAGTTGAGTGAGTTACAAAATTGCCTGAAAATAGCGGCGGCTAGTTTTGTGTAACATCAATAACTCTCGCCGTAAAAATCAAGCAATAACAATAATAATAAAATCAAACTGTTCTCGTTACAAAACTAATATAAAAAAACTAAATTGGTAGTTGTGTAAATCTAAAAAGTGTATAAATGAAAAGTGAAAGCGGTTACTACGGCCAGTGGCATCATGGTGTCGATCGATGTCGTAACATGATCATCGGCTAATGTTTCGGGTGTTGATTATGTGAATGGTGGCAGCAGTTTACAAGTGAGCGTAACCGGTTATAATACTACACTAGACCTTTCCGGTGATTGCGTCTGTCATAATTAAAATTTATGGCACCGAAGCCAACGTATTTAACAGAGGCATGAAAACGTTACGAAAATATCTGTTTTGTGATTAAACAAGGTATTATTAGCAACATCTCAATATCAATTTAAGTTACATGGAAATCTATTTACATTTTCAGGGACTACAAAACTTTATAAAAATGTTCATTTGCGCTCGACAATACTCTTTAAGTTTGGCTTAAAATGTCTTAGAAAAAGAGAGCATGTAAAATAAAATTTGTCTAAAATATGCTTACGCTATTGTAATCTTCTTTCATTTGTAGTTATTTTAATCTAATTTCTATTTAAAAACTCAGCAAATTGTCTTAAAAATAATTTAATGTTAGTTTTTAATTTGGATGAGTTGATAAGTTGCTCTTCTATTATAATTTTTATTAATTTAAATTATATTATATCTAGACCGACAAAGACTAATTAAGTACATCATTTAAGTAATTTTCATGACCATACGCAAACAGTTAATATACAATTGTATATATTAACATTCAATGAAAAGGACGGCACATATTTTATTTATTGATTTATATTAATTAATGTTTTCAACAAAACTTTTTAACGTTATATTATTTTAAATATTAAAGTAATATGTTGTAAAGATTTAAGTAGTAACGTACGGTATAATAACACAAAAATTTCTAAAACCCAAATGTAATAGACGTTTTTCAATCTAAACTAAGCGGAAGGAAGCTATAACAGAGAATGATATGCTAATTAAAATCATTCTTAACATCAAAAAATGTGCTCAAACGGTTTTAAATGATGTAATAAGAAAGCAAACTTGTGCTCTTGTAAAAGTTTAATGATTATGTAGAATTTATAATATATAAATTCAAGAATGAAACTAATGAAAAATATTATAATAGGCAATTAAGAAAGTTGCCAAACGGATTAAAATAATTTTTGGAAATGGTTAACGAAACAAATATATGAGCTCACATCTCAAAAACAAAGTGAATAGTATAAATAAGAATACAATTTACTTCATACTAATTAATCTTATTGGCGAGTATGTACTCATTGATTTTCAATGAGGAAACTGATAATAAGTCCACCAAAATAGTTGCCTGGTTACAAATAAGTAATAAATCGTATTAAATATTAAATAAGAAATATAAACCAATAGGAACCTAAAACGATGTTTTTTAAATTCAGTAAACTTAATGTATCACACATCTAAATAAAATGTGTTTATTACAAAATTAGATTTCTCTTAAAAGGCAGTTGAAATATGATTTGGCTTGTTAACAATTGCGTACAATCTCACTGAATAGCATAAAAATATGTATATCTATTATCAATAAAAGGTATAACGTGTAGTTGAGGTAAAGTTGTATACTGTGTCGTTTTGTATAGTTATGTTTATCAACAAGATGCGGAAGTTTACGAAAACGAAAGCCCTTTTTAGCATTTTGTTGCTTGTCCGCCAACTTTCACAACAAATAGGCATTCACGGCACGCTTCACGCAATGCTGCTCTATACGTACCACAGATATCTACCTAACTCCCGACCTCCCGATAAACACACTAATATAGACCTTAAACGTAGTGGTTTCATTTCAAATTTGAGGAACGTTATCCTTTACAATTTAGAGCGAAAGGCTTTAATGAAAAGTAGCCGAAGTTTTGGTAAAATTTAGTAACATGTTGGCATGTATTCGCAAAGTAAATGTTGCGAATACACCATTTTGTGACAGTTAATTTCTTATAAGCAAATTAAGAAATTTCTATTACTTTTATAAGACAAAATAATTGAAAAATAAACTCAAATTTCACATTTCAATAAGATACCTTCATTCGACAAAATGTTAAAAATTGCTTAATTATATAAAGCTGGAAAGTAATTAGTAAACTGCATACAGTACTGAATTAGAAACACTGTCCTGTATTTTTATCCATAAATACACCGACAAATAACTTTTATTACGTAAACTTAGTTCTGATACTAACCATTTTTAGAAAACAGACAGTAAGTACTTTATTACATTAATTCCTTTTTTAATTTAGGTATTTGGGATATTGGTCTTGTGTCTTAGTGTTCAGTACATAATAAATCATATATTCAAAAAATAGTGCACAAATCAGTGCTAGAATATGATCTTATTTTATCATTTGTTTCTCGTACTGTAAATCTATCTCATGCGCTAATATTACTGATTCTGTTAGGTAGTCTCCTTGCTTGATCTCTGATGACATCAGAAATGATACTGGGTTTTTATCTTTGTTTTGATATTAATAAAGAGAAAACCATAATAATATTTATAACATTATCATTAGGACGTTACATTATTATACATAGTGAAGAATATTATATTGGTCACAATTTTCAAACCTGTCGTTGTTTTTAAATATTTTTCAATCTTTAAATTACACGTTAAAATAAATTATTTAAAAAATGTGAACTAACCGTAAGTTGCCATTCTTTTTATTTGTTTCAAAATGCCCATTTCAGTTCATGTAAACAACTGTCGTTTATATAATTATTTTAAATAAATAAAGCACAGCACTTCAATAAGAGTAGAGGCGTCTTGCGCCTGACCGCGCGACCGCGACGTCTGTCAGTTGCCGGCTGTCGAGATCACTTGTGCTTTCTTCGGCTCGACTGGTTTGTCGGCCGCTCAAATCTTATTATAATTTTAGGCATATCATGATTTTAGCATGTAACAAGAAAAATACATTTAATACATTTTAGTCTTTTATCGGTACGCTTAAAAAATCATCAATAAGTTTATATATAACTATAAAAACTTACTATAAGGAAGAGGCGCGTAGACGTCTGGATAAACATCAGTCCTGTTAATCCATTCCGAAGTGTCATGTATAGTATGACGTTTTAGGTCTTCTTTAACATGCTCCTCTTTATTTCTTAGTATATTTTCATTGACTGCTGTATCTTGTTTTGTTTTATTTATTACGGTTAAATGATCGTGGGACACCGCAATGTTATCATACTTCAATTGACCTTGGTTTACACCATCAACATTAACGCCTTGTTCATGTGGGAATTCGGTAATTTTCTTATCGACTGCTTCAATAGGTTCCTTATTCGAACATTCGTTTAGTTTTTTGAATTTGTAATCATCGGTTAACTCTTCCGAATTTTTTATATCAGACGACAATGATATTTCACTTACTGATTGAACCTTTACGATATTTAACACTACATCCGCTTCTGGAAGTGGCGTCAAAATTCTTCTTCTCTCCGATGATTCTTGACTTTTTCCACCGTCCGAATCATATTTCACAATAAAATTGTTAGGGCTCGTCTCTTTTGAAAAATATGCAGAATCATTATGTTGTTCCTCACTATCGTCATAAAATAAATTCTTCTTAACGTAACTATTTAAGGCATTTAATGATTTTGACAAAGAACTGGAAAAATGCACGTTACTATAAAAATTGTCACCATCTACGTTTTCAATAACATTGTTCCTGTAATTATCTTCTAAACTTTCGTTCATTTTTAATAGAATAATTTTTCATGAATATGTTCTAATGATCACTATTCACTATATGCGTCTGTTTGTTCCATGTGTAACCGAAGCGAAGATAACACTGATATTATTTATCACTAACACTTGAGATAATACTTGTCATTATCAAAAGACTGTTTGCAACGAAATACACGCAACAATAAACCGATCGTGAACAGGAAGCTTGGCGAACTATTTACGTACGAAAAAACTGAACGAGCAGGTTTTAGTCGAGGTAATCTTGATGACGCAAACATATAGTGGAGAGCAAATTATCTCGATTTGATAAAGCCTTTGCGGCAACCGTGTCTATTATTAATCTTTACTCAATTTGAGTCCACTTGTATTAACTGCGCTAGGAGAAATAACTTTTTAGTTTCTTTATGACGATTGTCTTGAACAAAGGCTATTGTTTCTTTTTCACATATATTAAGTAATCTCTGCAACAGCAGGCTTTCGCCGTGCGAAAAGTAAGTTTTAAATGGAAAAATAGGACATAATAAATCGCTGTTTCCATAAAATATTTATAAATAAATAAATATCAACTTATTCGAAATGTATGTATGTGTACGTGTTGTTGTTACTGTTAAATGTTATGTACATTTGTAATGCTTTTGACCACAACTATTCTACTAATACTTGCCTGTATCGGAAATGCTTCCATGAGGTAATCTTCGAGGAGGCACGGGAACTGAGTCGTTTTCTATAAGAATTAACAAAGTAGGATGAAAATGGAAAAATGTATCAAAACAAAAATTGCAAAAATCGTGATCTGACCTCTATCGGTAATATTTGAAGAAACAAAAATAAAATGTTATAAAAAAATATATACATGACAAGTATTAGATACGAAAAGAAACGAAATAAAAAATAAACTCCAATTTTAAACGTACAATAAATTAATAACGTAAAAGTTTATTTAATAACCTTGGAAGGAGACGGTGTGCCGTGGTGGCGTGACAAGGGGTCCGAGCCGGTACGACCACGCTGCAGGTGGAGGTCGCGGCGGTGCTCGGGGTGGTTCATATCGGCTTACTGGTCTATGTACCGAAGGATCAAAATCTTGTTTAGCTAATAAATCGCTTTTCAAGATAGAATTAAGATTTACTGTTTTTTTTGAACTGCTTTGTTTTTTATCTTTTTTTATCGGTGTCTGGCGACCATTTATCAGCATTCCAGGTTCTTCAATTGACTTGTTATTATCACTGGGTTTTGGATAACGATGAGCAATCCATGGACCGGCTAAATAAGGTGCTATTTCATGTAGATTACTAACGTCGGGTGCAGATGAATATATTGGACCTAAAAGCGATATTGCTTCAAAACGTCTTCTAATACGGTCAACTTCTCCTGATCGGCATTCCAAAGCTTCTTCAGCAGATCTAGACCTAGCTGATGTACGTTTCCGTAACGTCGCTAGTTTTGAAATAACGTCAATGTGAGGCATAAAACGGTTTGTAGGACGAAGTGGAACTCGCGCCACCGGTAATATGGCTTTAGATGCGTCTTTTTTGGACTGTATTTTTTCAACGGAGGACCATTCTTTATTAAGAACATTTCGTGCAATTTCCGGGTCGCTTCGATGTCTTCGTAATACTGCACCGACTGCCGAGGGTGAATCGAAACGTCTTGCTATGCGGCGTACCTCCCCCGCACGCGCCAGTTTTATGTAAGCGCGCCAGTACCGCTCTGGATCGGGCGATGGTGTTCGACTGCGCCATATCGCCTCGTTGCTTGAGTATCGTGGCGTGTCCGGGGTGGGTCGATCACTAATATATACATCGGAACACGGCGAAGGCGACCTCGAACATAGGTCGGATTTAGATGGCAAAGATAAAAATCTGTGTTTTTCGCTTTCGCCGAAGAGCTCCTTAAAGTTAGTGCAAGATTGTGATTGCGAAATAGATTTTTCTCTTTCCGGTTCATTGTTTTTTCCAGACTGGAAGTTAGAAGATTCCACTTTAACTTTATTAACGTGTAAAGCCTCCATTGAAGAATCATTTTTTTTGGGATAGCTAGTTACTTTATTAACAGATTCAAAATATTCAACCTTTTTTAAGACTTCTTTACTAGGACTATTGTAAATAACAGTCTTGTTAGAATTATCTGAACTACCAGTTTCTGTTTCGCTAGTTGAAGATGGATATATAGTTTCATTGTTATCAATCGCATACACAGTGTGTCTTTCTTGTTCACCTACACTACCTTTCAGCCTCGAGTCAGGAGACCTATCTTCAATAGATTCTTTTCTTATCCTATTTATTTTTTCTGCAATACATTCGTTATAATTCCTATTAACAGGTTGATTATTTTTGTTTCCGTCCTGTACAGATTTTTCGTTATTGGCCATTCTTTTTAAGACTTCTTTGCTCAAACATTGAGATATTTTCTTTTTTTCAATTTCACTAAGTGTCATTTGCATTTTATTAGCGTTATTTTTTAATTCTTTTTCAGATGTTGAAGAATAAGTAATAGCCGCTATGGAATCCGATTTGCTAAGTTCATGATTATGTCCAGACGTCGTAGCTGGTGTAGTCAAAGAATTACATCTTACGTGTAAAGTCGGATTTATCAAGTTGTTCGATTTCTTTACTTCAATTGTATATTTTTCATTTTCTTTGTTTGTTTTTGTTTCTAATTCCTTGCTATAAATTGAATTTAGTTGCCGTTTTAAAGCATCAACTTGTTCCATAGATAAACTACTCCATAAACGATTTCCAAGTCCTAATTTTTTCTGCAATTCACTTAGTGTCGTATCTTGTACAGAATTTGTAGGTTTAAAAGGTATGGAACTATTTTTGTCATCAATTTCGTTTTTTCTATTAATATTGAAGGCAGTTTCTGCAACACTTGTACCTCTCCATAAAGGCTTATAATGATCTTTGGATTGATTTAATTCATTTAATTCTAGGTGAGACTTCTGTTGTAATTCTTCTTTTAAATCTTCTACTGACTTCTCCTTACCTCGAAGACCCCTTTCTTTTCCTGAATTCCACCGAAAGTCGTTTAAATCTTTGGGATAAAACAAAATACTATTTTCACTTTGAGCTAGTTTTAATTTATGATAAAGATTATTTAGTTCTTCCTCTGCTCTTTCTATAGCTCTTATTTTTTTCCATCGGTCAAAGTCTATAATTTCTTCGTCTTTTTTTCTTAATCGTAAATCACAAGCAGAGGTAGCTTTTTCAAGTTCTGCCACCCTTTCTAAATATGCATAATATCTGTTAAGTTCGCGAAATCTTTCTGTTCTACGCTTAGAATTATGGACGTCTCGTATATATTCGTCATAGTCAGGATCATTAACGTGCAAATTGGAATCACTCCTTAGTCCTAATGAAGACATTTCATCGTCTGAAATTTTTTTCGAATTGTCGGCACTTAATGTTCTCATTTCGCTTTTAGACGAAGAGCTACCCACTTGCTTGCCTTGTACTCGTGCATTATGTATACGCCGATATGAGGGAGATCTAAATGGTCCAGGTGAAGTTGATTGACTTCTACTTTTAGATATTGTACTCTTTATAACTTTTGGAGATACTGGTCTAGATGTTTGTGAAAAAATAATTGTAGTAGGACCGTCACTGTGTTTAGTTCCACTTTTTTTTATCAATTTATGCGTATTATAAGAAGGTACGGGTTTGATTTTTGAAAAGAATTCACTTATGCTTGGCTTGGACAATTTTACTATTTCCCGATTCTTTTCTACACCAATAGGTGAGATCAGTTTAGGTTGTAAATATATGATTTTATTCGGAGATACTGACTGTCTTTCTACATTTTCTTTTTTGTAAAACACAACTGTGGGCGATATCGGTCTAGATGTTTGGGAAAAGTACATTTTGTTTGTAGGTGGTTCGCTTTTGCTTCTAATTGTCGATAAAGAAGACAAAGATCCAAATACATCAGATTTTGACAAACTTTGAAATTTTCGTACTTCACCGTCCATTTTGCCTGGCCATGATACTGATCGAGGACTAGGTATTCTTGATGGACTAAAATTTTTATCCCATTCTTTAAAACGAGAAAGAGAAACAGGTTTTCTATGTTTTAAGTATGAATTGAAAGAATTTGACGTATTCTGAAAGGCATGCGGCAAAGATTGAAACAATTTTGCTTTTTGTTGTACTGTATTAATTGTGTATTGTTTAACAGCTGAATTATCTGGGACAAATGTGTTTCCGAGAAAGAGATGTCGAAAAAAAGAATCCGATATTATAGTGTCACGAGTGTTTTTAAGATCCTTTAAATTGATTTTATTGCGAGTTATTTCGCCAAAAGAATCATCATTAATTGGTTTAGTTGTAGTGTTATATAAGTTATTGTGGAATTCTGAATTAAGAACCTTGGGTGTAACACTTTTTTTGTTTGATTTTAGCTTTGAATCATTTTTTAAAATAATCCGTTTCGATTTGTTATTGCATGTTTCGTGACAAGGTACACTTCTAGGTCTGACAACAACACATTCGAGAGATTTTTTCTTTTTTAGATTAGTCACAACAGCTGTTCTCACACTGTTTTGTCTTTTAGTACTTGATGGAATGTTTGATGTCGATTTGGAAATATTTGCCGTATCATGAAGAGTGCTTAATTTGGTACTTTTGGTAGATGCATGTTTTAAGTTTAATGCGGGATTAGTTTTATGTGTATTACTACTTTTAAATTTCTGTACTTTTTCGGAAGTACGAATCATGTCCCTGCTTTTATGAGTTATATTTCGAGGCGATGTTTTGATATCATCTGATGATGCAATCTTACAAGAATTTAGTTTCGTAGCAGTTTTTGTGGGTAACTTGGTATTCGATTTCTCTTTATGTTTTGTTATATCTATGCGTTCAATTCTCTTTTGTGAGCTCCATAGTTTATCTAAAGGTGTAACTTTATCTAATATATTAGATATAGGCGTTTTTCGTCCCGCTCCACTTTCAATTATAACAGATGCATGCATTTCTCCATATTTATTTTTAGATGTGTATTCAGTAGGCGGCAGAGTCCTCCTAGGGGAACTAAAACTACTTGTTCCTTTTTCAATAATACATTTTGTAGATATAGATGACGGGGATGGAGAAGTTGAAAAATCTCGAACTTTGGGAGTTTTACTTTTACCTACTTTTGTATCTTTCTTTATTATTACGTGTGTATTTTGTCTGTTTAATTTATTACTTAATTTGTTTTTTAAAAATTTTACGTTTGATTGTTCTTGCACTGTTCTACTCGGCGAAAGTGAAGAATGCTCGGATGAAGTCACAAGCTTTAGAGTCCTGCTGTTTTTTGATGATATTCTTCTCGGTGGTGCTGGAGGGTAATCATTAATTATTTCTGGTTCTTTTATTTCACAATCACCTTTGTTAAATTTTTTTGTTGGGATTTTAGTTATAGGATAGCACACCACTTCGTGTAACATTGGTGTTTTTTTGTGTACTCGAATCTTCGTCAATGTAGAGGAAATCGGAATATATTCAATTTCCGATTCATCTGCGAAATTCCAATCCATGTTTTACAAATGCACCGTAAAACACTTTTATATAGTTAGCCGTGAGCGTTACGTGTATCCTGTGCTCCTGATACCTCTAACACGTGTAATAAGCTTTTACTTAATCGTGATTCTACATACGTGCGTGTAATACAGTGTTTAAATTTGGAGTTTAATAATTTCATGCACAAAATTAAAGTTGAGCATTACCTTTTTACGTAGTCAGTGGAATTTCCGACACCTTGTTAGTTGGTTTTTGAGCATTGTATTTATAAATTATAAAATCGACTTACCTTAGCGTATGTTATACCATTCACATTTTTACTTTCGATTGCAGAAATAAATGATAGTTGATTATTAAGTTACCCACTTGTATACATCAATAAAAATTTGTTTAACCATTTTAAATTTTAAACATGCGCACTTCTATTTATAGCGATATATTATATGTAATACAAATATTCGAAATCATTACAAATACACGCTTTTTAATCACCGACACCCAATAATTAAAAACATGCTGCATATGTTAGAAATTGGTGTTAAAAATAAAATAAAATGTTTACATATACACATATCATCTATCTATAAATGCATTGTAACCTTAACTTCATTATGATTTCAATCGACCTTTATAATGTTGTTTGTTTACAAATTCTATGAATGGCAATTTGTAATTTTGTACATGTTGGACTGTAATAAATGTTCTTACTTAACTATAATTATGTTGAAAATAACTAATACCTATAAAATTGCTTATGTTTTATATTGAATAAAAGGTCTTTTTCTAGGTTTTACCTTGTCTAGGAGGAGCGGGCGAACGAAAACCTCTAAGCGGAGGTTCTCCGCCTGCTTGCAGATCTCTATAGGCGGCACGCCTTTCAGCTGGTGACAGTGGAGCTTCATTTTCTTCCCGTCGCCGAAAGATTAGCGTGGAGTCTGATTCGTAGCCGGATTCTTTTAAAGCCCTGATATAGTTACACAAGTAATTAAGAAAAGTATCACGTCAATGTTAATTCGTAATTTCGAAACTCATTTTTTGTTTAATTTATAAGTAATAAAAAGGTTGGTAGTTTCAGTGAGCTCTTTAACTAGTTGAATGCTGTTGTAATAGAATAATCGGATGTAATATATTATGTCAACATCATTCTTCTACAGGGTGAGTTATGTCTGTGTAACCAACTACTGTGTTCTATATTATATTTAATCAGTTCCTATAGAATTCCAGTGACCTCTCACCAGCAAACACAATCCTAAATGTTAGTTAAGTAAACTATACAAGAAATTCACAATGCTTGTCGACATTCCAATAACCGAATAATATTTAAACCATGATTTAAAACAATAAATTCAGTCTGCAACTGCTGCTCAATCAGTCAACATCTTTGTCGTCTCCTTTCAAAAAGCCTTTCGCCCGCACCCACAACCTAACTGGTGTTTAATCTTATCTTTTACCGCCTCTTTGCTAATTCGATTGTTATTCATGAGATCTATAAAACATTAGATTATAAATCATTATTTGTTAAAAACGATTCCAGTTTTGATACACATACCTCGCCATGTTTGATTTTGAAAGTATTGCTGTTGTAACATCCTTCTTTTCCTTAGGCGATTTGGGCGACGTTTGCGGCAGTGACGTCGTACTTGAAATATTTTGCTGTAAAAGTTTAAAAATTTTATAACATAAGTTATAGTACAAAACACTTCGTGTTTAGTATTTCATATGTACCTTGAAATACCAATTAAATATATTATAACACACATATCATTTATAGACATACTAGAAATTAATTAGATAATAATTTGACATGCTGCTTTTCAGATCATCAAACAATCGGCATACCTATATACACTCAAAAAAATTATATGAAATCCGTAATATTTTAGTTTTGAATAAAAGTATATCATTGACAGTTTTTAATGTTATCCGTAACACTGTTAGAA
>DWHU01000564.1:0-17615 GCA_018247975.1 Parides photinus | reverse complement strand
TGACATTTCTGTCTCAGTGTTTCCAATGTAATTCTAAATGTTTACCAAAATACATAATAAAAAATAAAATTCCGCAATTTATCCTTTTTCAAAGTAGCATTTTAAATGTTGTTTTTATAAATCTCAGCGACATTAAATAGCTGAAAAATATTTATATACTTTTTCTGTCAGAATTGAAATAGCAATATGTAATAATAAGATTTAAATGTTTTGTGCAATTATTATTTTTATTACAAACATTTTGTACTATCTTAGAACCGCCTCTTCTCTGTGCATGGTGGGTTGAGCTGATCGAAATATAAATTTTAATGTGACAAACTACTACTTAGACCACCGTTCCACTGTCCTCTACCTATGTTCGAAATTTCAACCTCCTACTTCATATAGTTTAGAAGGAGAGACATTGCAACGAAACACACTTGTGATTAGCAAGAGCTTTGCTTCGCTAAGCTCAATTAGCTGCTCTTAGTTAAATATTTACGTTGTCTAGATAAAAAAATTATATATTAGATAAAGTAATAAGTACTCTTTTTTATGCCGTGATAGCCAAGTGGTTACGGACCACGGCCTCCGATTCGGTGGTCGCTGTGTGTGTGGGTGTGTGTGTAATATCACTGGCATTGCCAAGGAGGGTTAGCGTCAGAATGGCGGCCGGCTGGAAAAACCATGGCCAAAACCTTTTCAGTGTGTTTAGCATAGATCACTGCGACACACTGCGGCAATCCCAAAGAGATATTTGGAAAAACTGAGATACCAAAAAAAAAATAAGTTATCTTTTTTCATAAGGCTTATAAGTATTAGTCGATATCTCAACATAAATATCATTCTACATCTAAAGCCTTATTTCGATGCGTTGGTATTAACTGCAGATATAAGGTTTTATAACAAAGTATAATGTTTTTATTAAGTTTAAATTTTCATAATCAGCGGATAAATTGTTTTGGTATTCAAGCGATTTAATCTTTTATAGAATGACGATTTGTTATTTAAATGACACCGTCGTATATCGACTTCGGTAATGAGTCCCTTAAAAATAGGTCTAACTGATAAGAAAATTATCCTCATGTCTTTCAATACCACTATGTAAACATGTACTTATATATATATATTAACATTTTATTTGTTACGATGTAAGGAATCTTTCCTGTGATTAATCTTAATTTTTTTTTACATTAACGACTTCAACGAATACATGACTCGTGGAATACACAATCTAACTTTATAATTTTTGAATAATTTTAAACATCTGCCATTACCGGTCGAATACCCTCATTTTGTTATAGTCAAATAAAAGAGATTTCTTGGTGACGGCATTATTTAGCTCCGCTTTCCTGCACATAATTAGTTATCCAATAATTTCGTGGTAGTCGGAATCTTGATCTATACCTAATTTAACTTTTATAGTTTCACGATTTATAGATAGATTATACTTTCACGATTTAGCAGGTTCCAATAGACCAACCTCGATGTACTGAATTTGCATTGCAAGTTTTTCAAGTAATAGTCACTTAGTTTTTTAAAATATCATCCTTCTATAACGATAAGTAAAGTCAAGCTAACATTTTAGTTCTTCACTATAGATAAAATAAATAATCGTGTAACATAGCTTACGAATTATGAACCCTAATTTTTTTGTTACACATACATCATTTTGGGAACTAAGGCTTTAGAATATGACTGTTCACCCAAGCATCCAAGTAAATCAAAAAATATATTACTACTCCAAACTAATAAAGTAAATTGAATAAAACGCAAGTAATATTTTAAAAACAAATTTATTTATCTACAAAAACTTTATTTGTACCACACCATTTAAATAAGTTTGCATGAATTTAAATAAATGCTTCATCAATTCATTATGGCTATTTTATAAGGAAATAGAGAACGGAAACAAAAATATAAAATGCCTAATAACTTTATAGTGATTGCAACAAGTGCATGGAAGAATTTTGAATGTTTGTTTATATACTATTACAATGCGATGAGATTTTTCTGTACAAACTGAAGTATGAAATTATGACAAAGCTTTGCTTTTATATAACTGCACGAAAGTTGTTTAGATTTTTTCTTATAACAAAGATATGTTTGAGTATAGCAAATACTGTTGCCCATGTTGAGCCAATACACCTGGAATGTCTTTACCACATTGCCTGATCTCCCATGGATGTTTTTGCTTTACATTTAACGTTAGCATTTATAGTTATGGTGTCAGTACAGAAGTTTTGTTATAAAAATGTAATGCATAGTATTTTATGGTGGTTGCCATGGCAGTATGGTCGGTATTGTCCTTGGGACAGTTTGCTGCTTACACTCCTACTATGTCGAGGCGAAATGGCTCCATGCTATGGTTGTCAACTTATGTTCAAATATAGAGGAATCATCATAAAGGCAAATAACTACTAGTCATACATATAATACTAATTGTCAAATTATCTGGATAACATATTTATGTGAGGATCTTTTGGTGTGGGTTTTGTTCAACAGTGGACTTTTGTCACATAATGGTTATAATGATATATTAATGACAATTTGTTTTACTAACTTAGATCAAAAACTTTTATTTGTTGTGTATAAAACAATAACAATTGTTATTAATGAGTTGTGAGCGGATTACAATACTAATTACATCTAAATATCTATAAAGGTAATATTAAATTATGAATGAAAATTGTAGCTAAATTACATATTTTATATAAGATGAATTAAAATAATTACATCCATGATTGTATATTCATTTCAGTATGTTTTTATAATGACCGTTAAAAAACTTAAATAATAAAAGGATTATTTCTAATACATATGAATGCTTCCAGTTCCTTTTTTTACAAGCACAATGTACACAAACGCTCATGACAGGGGTTTTAAAGAAAACGATAGCTTAGGTCTAGAATTATTTTTGCCTAGTATTTTCTTTTGTTCCTCTTTAACTCTTTTCTCTTGTTCCTTTTTCAGCTTCTGTCTTTCTTCATCCATTTTCCTTTGTTCTTCTATCATTGCTAATCTTTCTTCAGCCTAATAATAACAATAAGAAATGAATTAACATAAAGTTAATGGAAATAACCAAAAATTGCAAAACAGACAACATGTTGGATAAAACCTGTTTCAAATGATAACAAGCTTGCAATAAACCAGTTTACAAATGACAAGGTTGTGAATGTTTCGCAGTTATTATATCACAAGTCTTTAATGTTACCCAGGCAATCAAATTATATAGCGCATTGTAAAGAAAATTTTAACTTGAATTTTAATTTCGAATAAATGGAAATTAGTTTTAAATTTTTAAATAAAATTTCAATTAACCAGGGAAAGGAAATTGCTCAATACAATCTATTGTAATAGTCCTGTTTTAAAATTTGGATACAGAGAATTTCATTAAATCAGTAATTTGCTACGTACTAATTTTCTTTGTGCTTCTTCAATTTTTTTATTATTTTCAGCCATGATTTCCTCCAACTGTTTCCTTTTACGAGCTTCTTCCTCCTGTATAATAAAAAAATCATGTTAATCATTACTCTCTATAACATGTTAAAACAAAGAAAATTACAATGATATTATACATGTTCAATTTGCTAACACTTGCTTTTGCTATCTATTGAAGGTTGTTTAAAAGCCTGAGAATAATAACGCAGTCACTGTTTAATACAAAATAAATAAATATATAACATTTGTGCATGACAAAATCATAAATATCCAAGAAACCATACTCATCTGTGTGCCTATAAAAATTTTACACTTGTGTAATTGTACAACATTAGAGTCACATCTTTGTGTCCTCAATGTTTACAGAGTCATTAATTGTCTTTAAACATAAAATGTTTTTGTACAAAAAATAGATTCAAAAAATACCTTCAGTGTTCACGACAGGATCCTCAAGCTGCGTCTCCAAAAAATTCTTACGGCTTCTGGTCTTGTTCAGTCTTCTGACCTGACTTATACACTACGTGACTGCCAAGGACAGTCAAGTGAACAATTTTAAAATGCTAGCCGGAAGCCTTAATGGCAAACTTACAATAAGGCAGTATAAAGCAAAGACAAGTCTGCCTTGAAGGTGCAAATGTCATGCATGTGGATTAATGGAGATGTCAAGTTAATCAATAAGAAATTGTCAGAATGACATCAAAGAGTTCAAGAAACTAATTCTTGTAAAAGCACTCGAACTACACCTGACTGGACCTTTAACAGATATGATCGAAATAATACTTTAATTAGTTACTCTTGTACATATGTTGGTATTACTTAAAACATAGAAATGTACAAATAGTGTATATTAACTGTGAAAACACTGTGTTCCCACAGGATGAACTTGGCCATGTATAAAATCAACATCTTAGGTTGTTTTTGCACATGGCTGATAAAGGTAATTTAGAGTTACCTGTCTAGCAATTTCCTCTCGACGTTGTTGTTCTCGCTGTCGCTCAAGCTCTTGCATCATTTCAGTCTCCATCTTGTGTTTAGCTTCCTCTACTCGTTTTGCAACTTCTTGTTCAATTTCTTCCTTACGTTTCTCTAATTCTTCTTCTACTCTTTTCTTTACTAGCAATTCTATTCTTTTTGCCGCTTCTTCTTCAACAACCTGATTCAACATGGTAAATTTGGAGTTTAATTATGTTTTTTGATTAAAATTTTCATACGACAGTAGCAAACATCTTTTTACCATTAGTTGAACAAAATAATTAGTTCGCTTTTATGCCAGTATTATCAGTCTAGTAGTTGTCCCATAAAATGTTTTTGAAATTACAATACAACCAGGATTAAATATGTTAGCAATAATAATTTTATATTTATTCATATTACAAAGATGTAAAATATGTGCAACATATGATAATAAGTCAAGTTAAGCTTATGAATCCCTTTTTAATTTTGTAGCTTTATCTAAAAACACACTGAAAATATTACTAAATATTTATTAACCTATTATATTACCTATGACAAATAGTACTGCTTTTAATTTTCATTACGAAAATCTTAATGGTTTAATGAACCTATTCAATATTTAAAGAGTATCAAGTTTATCTAATTTCGTACATACCTTTTGTTCAGCTTCTCTGATACGTCTTTGTCTTTCCATTTCTGCTAGGCGATCAACTTCATCCATTTTATTGCGGCCTTTAGACTTCTTCCTTCTACTACCATCATATGAAGCGTCAGTAGTGCTAGAAGATGATGCTGAACGCGACCGCTTTCTAAAAACAAATATGCATAATTTTATATATTTCAAATGCTATGAATATTATTACATTAACTTGTATTTATTTACTAACGTACCTGGATTTTGAACTTCTTTCCTTTGACTTTTCAACATGTTTTGAATTCCTACTTCTCGATGATGAGCGATCTTTAGATCGACTTTTCTTCCGGGAATGTTTACTACTTTTATGATGTCGCCTAGGCGATTTACTTCTTGATCTAGATCTACCCATCTTAACTATTAACGTAATTTCTACTTTTTATGTTTAATCTTGATAGAAGGACGCATGCTACATCAAAACCTAGCTTTAATGATCCACAGATTAAATACAATGAAAAATTTAGACACCAGTGCATTTTATGTACAGATAACATACAAAATGATGTGTGGTGTTGGAAATAGTCTTTTAATTTCAAATTCAAATAGAAATTTAACAAAGGTACTGTCTTCATCAGGAATGTTATGAGTCATATATTAAAAGTTGTAATGCCGCTAGGACCGATCGATATGAAGATTTTTGAAGTGGGTATATGTCCCGCAGAGTATGTGCATCTGGTGATAGAAAATGAAGTAATTAAAGAATTTTAAAATAACTTATTTTTTGTGGAATTTTCGGCGTTTTAATAAGAAAATTGTTAATATCTTGCATTGTCATGATATAAAATATTTATTTATATTCTGTATGTATGTAAATAAGATATTTCGTACAAACAACTAACGCCCATCTAAATGGCGGAACCACTTAGAAGCTAATAAATTGTAGTGCCATCTTCAGGCAAGTTACAACAAAATGGATTAAGATAAAACATTTTGTGCAAAAAAAATATTTATGTACCGATTTTTAAATTCCTTGGTGTAATGGTTAATTTGGTGATCAAAAACAAATAAGTTAATATCAAAGGAAACAAAATTAACGTTAACATATTTTATTTTCTAATACATTGTTTACTTTATTCTTCCTTTTTTGGACAAAATTACATTTGTTACAAATGTTATGTTTCTCTTTTAAATCACAACTATTAAAAATAAAGGATATGTGATACTATAAAGGGCGTATGATATTAAAAGTTTAAAATACAATGTTGTATTAAAAACAATTATTAATTGTTGCAATAGGCTTTTTCTTTTGCATTAATAAATGATACGATTTGCGATGTCGCTTGAAGTATGTAATCTCTCGGCTTATTGGTTGCAGTTCTTGAAATACGTTTAACATATCTTTGAACTAATTTATTGACAGCTTTATCATCAATATTTGCATGACTGTATTGGTTTCCAGCAGTATCAGGTTTAGTGGAAAATTGTTCAAGAATTTGATTAAAAAGTGAATTAATTATGGTTGCACTGGGAACGGTATCAAGTTTACTTTTTATTTTTTCTTTTCGTTTTACATTATTGTTTGAGAGCTTGTTATTGAATATGTTCATTGATTTATGTGACACTTGTAAATTATTTTTATTTATGTTTTTGCTTTCAGTACAATCCACCGATGGTGGTGATTTTAAAGTTACATCACAGCTTGACTTTTTTTTATAACTGGAATCATCAATAGTATCCTCGCTGTAGATCATTTTTAATTTATGAAACCGTATCTCATCATTCTCGTCACTTGAATCAATGATATTATCGGAAAAATCTAAAGCTACATTGCCTTTAAAGAAATAGTCACTAGGTAACGATAATCCTCGTACAGACAGTTCTGTCGACATGCTAAATCTTGGCACAGTCATTGGTTGTTGATAGATACATTCAAATTTTCCCGTAAGTGCTTTAGGATCAGCCATGCGGTCTATAACAACTATTAAAAGTATAATTATTATTAATTGATGAAAATAAACATAAGACACTTGAAAAACGTACAATTCAATCTAGTTACGGTTCCTTCCAGACAGCGTTTAATGTATAATACACAAAATTACCTTTTATAATGTCGTCTACCACTGCTGGACAGATTTTTGCCGTAACCTCCGTAGTGCTAGTGAGATCAGGACACGAGTTAATTTCTATTAACCATGGCGAATACTCTTCGTCCAGTAGAAAATCGCATCCATAAAGTTCAAAACGGTTCTTACAGTACGGCAAAGAATCTTGGCCACTAAGCATAATGCCAATAATCGATTTCTTCATACCCGGATATATAATATGTTCCCAAACGCCTTCTCCTCCAGTTTTTTCTAAATAGCTCTTATATTCTTGTAGTTCCCACATATTATTTATGGGAAGATCGGAATGACGCCCAACGTAATTATTGTATTTCTTTTGCACGGCGTTATTTGTTAGATGAATAGATTCGTGATAATTTTTTAAATTGTAGGTCTGAGAACTGAATTTTAAGTAGCAGTCTTTGTACATCCATATAACCAAAGGGTATGTACTCGTAACGAGGTAATATTGCCTAATATCAAATTTAGTTTCGTAAATTAACAATGGTTTCTCTGAAAACAGAAATATTGAACAATTTTTAAATACGACACATTTTTAGAAGATTTAATAAGTCGAATTTATTACTTCAAATAATATTTTTATATTTCACTAAGCGGCTATGTGTACAAAACGTTTACTTGGAGGCAAGCAATACACTTGTCCACAGCAATGTAGTTGCTAAGTAGAATGTATACGAGTAGCAAGGGGTGTTATGACACGGTCAGAGTTAATCACCAAAGAGCGTGTATTTTTAAGTTTCGTTTCGTTCGTCAAAAAAAGATGGTCTTAATGTTACTGTAATACTGATTCAAATATAACTGTGATATCTGTTCTTAATCATAAATGATTATCGACTGAACTTACCTATGTATTTTTGTACCACATATTTGGAATTAGCTTTTAACAGATCTGTGATAACACCTAACTTAGAGGCCATTCTTATTCCTCGGCCTCGAGACCAATGACCTGGTTTAATAATCCAAATGTTTTGATAGCCTTCACATTTTATTTGTGGTCGGTAAGTAAGAAGTTTGTGCAACAAAATTTTTGCTAATTGAAAGTACATGGGAAATCTGTTTTCAGTATCTGCTTCAAACAATTCCTTGTTTGTTGTGAGACGATAATATTTTTTCAAAAATGCATTCCACTGTTTACCACTCACGGATTTTATTGGTAGGTCGATATCCATGTTGCCTTTTTGAAACAAGAATTCTTTGCATCTGTTTAATGCAAATGTAATGACTTTTATTGGAATAGTTCCGTTTTCATCAATAATAGTTATGTCGTTTGCTTGCATTGATATTATCCATTGTAAAAGGCTTGTGCAAGCAGTTATTTTATAGTCACTTACAAATTCATCTAGTTCTCCGCTATCGCAGCTGTTATATGTTCTGGGACAAGTAACTTCAGCTACATCTTCAATGTAGAACCAATAATTTATTTTCATGTACGTGCATAAACCTTCTTTTGTCGTCCACAAAGCGTCAGTTTTTAGCTTATTGACAATAGTTCTACATTCTTTTTTCATGTCAATGGTAGTGTTATAATCATGATGAGTATCTCGCCAAACGAAATTGGGATTACATTTCTCAACTAAATTTGAGAGCATTAATCTCTCCAATTCACAATGGATATTTGCTTTATTAGTTATTTTACCATTTTTAATTTTAGCCAAGTTCATACGGTTTGGAGGAATTTTTTCTACCCAACCTCTTTCTGTTAATGCTTTTCGAACTGCATTACACGTACCAAAAATACAAAAAATTTTGTTTTCTTTTTTAGCTCTCGCAGCAAGTTCCTTTAATTTGGTATATCGAGA
The DNA here is from genome assembly GCA_018247975.1 of Parides photinus. Taxonomy (NCBI): domain Eukaryota; kingdom Metazoa; phylum Arthropoda; class Insecta; order Lepidoptera; family Papilionidae; genus Parides; species Parides photinus. The sequence continues at coordinate 8,685 of DWHU01000564.1, read as the reverse complement.
AGACTTACTTTGCAATTTCAATATTATGTAACTCTTTTCTTTCGAAGAAAGTCCAAAGGAATTGGGGCTGCTTCTGTTAGCTGTATTTTTTTTGTTAACAATTTTTTTTTGTGTTGATTCATTATTATTCGACATTTTGTTGTTATTTGAAGATTTACGAATGTTACTCTTGTTATGACTGCTTGGAAATAGTTTCTGAAATAGGTTTAAGTTCCTACATAAATAAAAAAAACTAAACATCGTTACTGATAATTTTCAGGTTTTACTACTTACAAAATAAGGTAAAATGTTAATGTATTATTTATATATTTTTTTACCTTACATTTGTTCGATGAGTCGATTTTAGCCAAAAATACCTTTTTACCACTTTTTACTTTGATTTGCCGTTGACACGTAAGAACCTGGTAATAAGCAATAATCATAGTTAATAAAAAGAATCATCAATATATGTGAATTCCAAATAGAGAGTACCTTTTTTGTCCGTTTGTTGCATGACCCTTTCTGCGGCATTTTATAAGTTTATACAAACCTAGTATAGCAAATATTTTTTCATTTTAATGAATTTTAACATGATATTCATTCTTACACTAAACTGTGTCCTTATGTTCAATGTATAAACTTTAATATTGTGTACTGAATAGAAGGAAAAACGGTTATCAATATTTAAATAACTGATTGTTTAGAAACAACAAAATAATCTTACGTATTTTTAGTTCACAGTAAATTTCATTAATAAATCAGAAAGAACTATTTATAATATTTGACAAATAATGGTTAATTTTAAAAATTTCTAAGTAATACACAATTTTCATAATGGGCAAAATAAATATTAGTTCACCTGTTCAGAGAATAATTTTGAAGCTGGTAACCATATTATTGTATGTGATTTAATTGGTTTATATCATTTACAAGAATTTTTTATTGTATTGACATGTTTTGTTTACTTGACAATCGCTATCAGATGTGAAATAATCAATCATAGACATTACCTAATTTTTTAGTAAGTATTATTATTGTTACCTTAGATCTGCCATAGGGACGTCGGAGATCCGTAAGTGAAAGTTGTTTGAGTGGGAAGTCGAATAAGGGATGGTTCACCTTCCTTGAAAATGGGTACTTTATGGCCAAGGCCATTCGAGGCGTTTTTTATAATTATATTACATAATCTATTCTACCGCAAGGATAAGTTGTAAAGATATTTCAGCCACATCAAAAACGCTTGTCAAGACTTATGATTCCTTGATTGTCGTTTAACAGTTGTTAGGATACACTTGGTTTCAGATTTTTTCTGATATTGAAAAACGATAGACTTTAAAATAAAAATAAAACCATCTCTAAAAATAATAGTCGTATATTTAGATTTTTTATTTGTACCATAAAATTTAAAAAATTCAACAAATTATGAGAGATGCACATAATTAGGAATATGTTACTAAATAACGGAACAAACATTACGTTTGATACTTTTGCAGTGATTCAGTTTAATAGTGTATTAGGTGCTTGTTGCTTTGATGGCAATGATTCGAGTTTGTAAGGCGAATATATTGATGTACAGCTTTTTGAAAAAGTTATGGACTTTTGATGGTCTCTATTCTCATCTTTCAGTTTGCAAATATTTCTTCCGATGGCGCTCAATTTATTCAATGAATTCGAATCGTTCGTACAACTTCGGGAACTTAGTGGTTGTAGTGAGCCTTTATGATGTATACCAACCAGACCGGATTTAGTCTGTCGGATAGAAGGTGTGGTTTCACAGCGATTATTTGTTTTATTTTGTACAGAAATTGTGGATCTTAAGATACTGGCAGTTTCCCGTTCCCATTCAACAGGATCGATATAACATCGTTTGTTTCCCACTGACATATCGCCTTTTTGTTTATCCGTTTTCCTCGCTGACTCGGTCCGATACTTTCCGAATTGCTTGGCTGTTTGAATCTCCTCAGGTTTGCAGCAAGAATGTCGCGCCACGCGTCGTTTAGGCTCTGCATTTTTTTCGCGATTTCCTCGGGTCCTAGAAGAGAGCGCGGACGTTTTACGTTTTTTGAAAGTAGATTTTAGAGCGTTATTTGTTTTGATAACAGTTACAGCTTGGCGTACCGTAAGAGATTCCTTGGGACCTAATAGGATACCATCTTTATTAGTAGGTAAACTGTCATATGGATTTAACCAGGTTATGAAATCCGTAATAATCGGTCCGCTGTATTCGGGGGGTACTGGTTGCAGAGTATCTTGGATTACTTCGTCTGTGTTTGTACGCGGTGCAAAAGGAGTTAAGTTTTTATGCTCATTTTTACGTTCCCTGTGTTGCTTCTTATGGAGACGTTTTCCGTTGATGCATAGCGATAGACCAAGATACGCAGGTGCTTTTGGGATGATCTGTTTGTAAGCCAATTCGAATGTGCCGGTGTCAGCATCCACGTTTGATCGTCGATCGAGCACAACTGAAAACGATAATTTTTCATTGCATAAGGTATGTTGATGTTTTAAAAAAAGTATAGTTATTCTGACCTTTAATAACGTCTTCAAGGCACTGAGGACATAATCGTGCTGTGACGGATGTGGTGGGCGCTAGGTCCGGACTGGAATTAATTTCAATGAGCCACGGTGTGAAGTCCTCGGTTAACATAAAATCAGCTCCATACAGTTCAAAGCTGTTTTGCCTTTTGTCCATACTGTCTTGACATGCTAACATAGCTCCGATCAAACACTGTTTGATACCGGGATATATCTTCGTGTCCCACAATTCATACTTTCCTATCTGTCTTCAAAATTTTAAGAAATTAAATGAAATGTATATTTTTTTTATTTACTAATGTTAAATAATTATTAAAACTGGTAACAATCGTGTTAGTTACTACTGTTTACGGGTAAATTATAATATAACTCATTGAACGGGACGTTATCTTAACTCTCAAGATGACTAGATTATTGAATAGTATTGATAATGAGTTTCTGAGTTGAGCTGTACCAATAAATCATTGTCCCATACTCGCAGGTAAGTTTGTTTATTATAGATTTCCTTTTATAATAAAGCGAATTAGCTATATTACGGAAAATTAAATATGTAGATAAACCACGTATGATAATATTTACCTAAGATAAGCTTTAAAAGTATGGCAATCCCACATGTTTTCGTCCGGCAGAGCCTTATCGCGATCTCCATTATTTTTATATTTACTCTGTACTGCATTGTTTGTTAAATGTACTGACTCGTGGTAATTAGACAAACTGAATATTTGCGAACTAAATCTTAAATAACTGTCTCTGTATAATTATAAAATGGCATTGGTTAAAAATAAATACATGTAGATGTTAAACTCACGAAGTCGTAATTACTCACTTATACATCCAAATTGTAAGTGGTTGACAATTTGTTATTAAAAACCACTGTCGTATATCAAATTTTGTGTTGTATATAACAAGTGGATTTTCTGAAAAGAAAGAATTATGGTAGTACACGTGATATATATAAAAAATGCTTGTATGGGAATTACTTTACCTATATATTTTTGTACGACGTATCTGTTCTTTTGAGCCGGAATATTAAGAAGACCTATGATATCTTTTATGTTGTTCATAAGGTGAATACCTTTTCCACGACATTTATTGCCAGGTTTCACAATCCAAATGTTTAAGATACCGTCAATGTCCATTTGAGGCCAAAAGCTTTTTACCGAAGCGAGTGCTTTGGATGCTTTTTTTTCTAAATGCCTGAAATAGCCGATATGAATTTAACACCCAAAAGAAGAGAATCTATTTGTCAAATAAGTTACCATAGATTTTATATTATACACAATAAATATTAAACAATATTAGTCTAGGCGTTGCACATACGAGTACGTGGCGAAAAATTTTATTTTATTTTATTGTTCCTATACAACCACCATAGACTTAAAAATAACACGTGTATACGTAACAAATTAAGAATGGTTGAATATCGAGGTCATTGGCGTGTAAACATCTTTAACACTAATAAATGGTATGCAATGCAGGTTTTCGCCACAAAGAAGCAGAGAGAGATCTGTGCCCAGAAGCAGGTTGATGATGATATGGGAAAACTTACTTAACGTTTATATTAATATTCGCCATAAATTTTGCCTTCTCGTGTACTAGTAGATAATGGTGGGTCAAAAATTGATCCCATTCGTGTTCCCATATGTGTTGCACTTTTTCTTCAGTCTCATCTATATCTTTATGGGACTGAAATAACACGTATTCATTTATTCTATTAACGGCGAATTCTATAGCACTGAATGGTACTTTCCCTTGAATTGTGACTAGATTCGAATCGCTATTCGGTTGTGATGTTTTACAGAACCATTTTACGAGGCTAATGCAGGCAGTAATTCGGAAATCCTCTATAAACTCTTCTAAATTGTCTGAGTTGTGTATGTTGTAACAACGTGGGAAATTTGTTAAGGCTGTACCAGGTTCCGTGTACCAATGCATTTGAGTGATCGACGCAGTAAGACCTTCCTTTGTTGTGAATATTGATCGGCAAAACCTATTAAAAGATTCGTGTATTATTAATTGAACATCGCCCCTTCTATAAGTTTAACTTTACGAGTAACGATTAGTTTTTTGATTATAATTACGATTACCTAGTACTGAACTAATACCGATCTGTACTTGGTTATAGAAAAAACTTCTTACTTTGCTTAAAAGATGGAAAACGGTACGTTTAAAATTAATTATAAGATAATTAACACTTCACCACTGGAATGTTAAAATAACATTAAAGACTTTGGTATTACTAGAGTAACTAAAACGAAACCGCTCGTATTACCTGCTAATCACAACCTCCTTATTGCTCAATAACCAGTCGTATTTGTCCCTTTTTGTGGTCCAGAGAAAGTCGACTGAATGGTGTTCCATAAATTTAAACAAAATCATTCTTTCCACTTTTGTAAGCTCTTTGCCAGTTACTCTTTTCGGGTCAATATTTGTTGGCGGATGGCGAACCTTAAAAGGAATTGTTATAGCGGCTTTTATTTTAATATTTCCGAGAACGCCATTTAACATAACATGAGTATATAATAAAAATTATTTATTAAATATTGTGAGTGCCTAATTATTCAAATTTTCATAGATGACTGTTTAGGTGACAGCACCCTAAAATATTTAGTCGTGTCTTACAATTATTAGTGTAAAGCGTGAATGTATGGTTATTATGATAAGCAAATAAAATACTTGATAATGTGTTACAAATTTTGAATCAAACTTTTATTATTTATAACAAGAGCTTGTCTTTAAAAGTACTACATTGTTTTCAAACTTATGAGCTTGTATTCATAAAATGATGTACCTTATGAGATTCATATTTTTCGATCCAACCGCGCTGCAGGAGGGCTCGGCGGACCGCCGCGAATCCGCCGCCCTTTATCATAAAAACCTTTTTCTCCTTCATCGCGGTGTCCGCAATCTTTTTGAGCTCATTCCATCTCTCGTTGCTGACCCAACTCTTGTACTGCTTCAGTTGTTCAATTGACGAGGTAGTTTCTGTTTGTCAAGAACTGGTTAGATTTAAATTTAGATACAAACACATTTCTTAATTTGATAAACAAATGAAAATTTTATCTTACTGTCGAAAAGTTTCATGGGCAAATGTACAAGTTTTAATTTTAATCAATTGATAGGTGCACATACCGGGCCCATGTTCAGATCTTGAATACGATACGGCACTTAATGGCCGTAACTCTTTCTTGCTTACGCTATCCTTATGAAGTTTAGAGTCCGATGTACTTTCTTCTAAGGCCATTGTTACAGCCATTGAAGCTTATTGATTTGTCTAAAAAGCATTGTTAGATTAAAAGTCATATTTGATTTTGAATAACGCACAAAGCTGTTTCCTGTTCACTGGCCGTACATAAAATGAACCTCTAAATATAAACCAGTGCATTAACCTACTTTACATTTTAACCTACATAGTAAGTTTCTGACTATGAAAGTAGAGCCGGGCGCATCTCCGCCTGGTACTGTTGGTATTCGTGGCATCATACGCTAAGTTTGTCCTTCGGAAAATGCGCAGCTTAACAAGTAAATTAAAAATAAATTTTAACCTAAACAATTAGTAAATTAAACTTATTTAAGTCTTACCACTGTAGAAGGTCAAACAGGAAACTGTGTAAAGGGGAACACAATAGTGTTCATATAAAATATATCAGTATTTCCGTAACTGTAAATTTTTTCCGACGACAGTTGTGTTATGTGACTTGAGGTTGATCGATTTTGACACAATACTGTCTAAATTATTTAACTCATTACCAGTGACTACTTTCTTGAATAAATATTATATTTTTAATAGATGCGCACTAGTTTTAAGATTGCAGTTAATTGTATTGTCTTAATAGATTCATTAACATATCATTATATTTAAGACGGGTGCTTGCTGAAAATGGTCCAGAGTATTTATATGTAGCGAGTGTGCAATAAAACTAAAAAAAGAGCAATAACTCTATTCACCTTCACTATCGATGCTATAAAAAATTTTAATATAAACCAAGTAATTCTTGTATAATATAAACGATTCGCTAAACCGATATTTTAAAATGATTCTTTAACTGTCTTCATAACGTAATTATAATATGTTAGTCATTAACCTATTAATTGTATAAATTATTTTGATATATCAATACTTTAAAAAATATAGCTTTTTTACTATTTTTTTAATTTGCTTACTTCTAAAAGGTTAAGTGTTTCGCTTTCTTGTTAACCAGATGGCAGCACTGACAAAAGTAAATTTTAATTGTTGCAATACACATTCATCAGTTCTAGTCTAAACCAATCGTTACCAATTATATAATACAAATAAAACATATTCTATAACAAAACGCTTTTGTAAGAAAACCTTTGGTATCATTCTATATTTCATTGTTATGAATTATTTGTCTCGCTTTATATGAAAAATAATTTTATTTTTGGTTTATGTTTTAATTATTACACATTAACTCTACGCTCAAAAAAATAAAAAAAATGCGTGATCAGGAACTTCCTCGAGCTAACTTCAGTTCAATTCTTTTAAGTTGTCAACCATGCCAGCATTTGACAGAATGTAATTCTGAATGTTGCCATTTCTGATTATGACATGAAGCAAGATGGCGAGTTCATCTCCGTATAATAGATTGTTCCGTGTTACTTCCACATATGTTAGATGATTTTTTATTATACCGTTTTTGTAAGACTTGTAAATATTAAAAATTAGAAAAAAAAAACAAAAATTGGAAAAGTGCTGGGAATATTTTAAATATGACAAATGTAATATTTTGAATTAGATATACTCCACCTGAGGAATGTAGGTTTTTTTCAGTGATTTGTGAATCGGTCAGGTGTTTTCGTTTTATAATTAAAATTTGGTTCTTGCGCAGTGAGTGATGTTACTGAGTTCAGATGTATTTGTGTCGTTGGGATGGTAGATGTCGGGATTGTTTTCAATGTTGGAAAACAAAAGCGTAAACTATTTGTTTTGATAGACCGTGATAAAGTAATTTAAAAAGTTTGGAATAAAAGTGAACTCCAGCCGGAGTGATGGCCTTCAGTGAGGTGAGTATCTTGGTAATATTTTGAGTATTGTTATTGTGTTTTTATTCTACTAGAAGGACAATGCTGCAATGTAACTCCACTACGTGTCATCTAAAACGAGTATGTTTTTGAGACAAAATAAAATCTGTTTTTTTTTTAAATTTGTTAAGACTGAGACATAATTGTTTACAAGAAAATTGAAGTTCCGTGAACAAGTTTATTACTTTTTCTTAAAAAAAAATTTGCTTTTATTATTATCTATTTCATAATTTTTATGGCTTTATTTGTAAATGAAAGAATACGTATGTTTATCATATTACTTATTAACTGATTATTTTGAGAACTTTTATGATAGCACCAACATGATAAGAATTCTTCTATTTTCAAGTACCATAAGTTTGCTCAAGTTACATACTAGTTTTAGTAAAATTTATACCCATTACATTGATTATGATGATTTCTTTTATCTTTAATTAATTAGTTCATAGGTTAATTAATTTTAATATTTTTTCTAGTAAATAAGTTAATGACCTATGATTTTTTAGTACATGTGTTATATGTTTGGAAATATATTTTGGTATTTTAAACTACCCATATTGACTCATATTGAATATACATGCAAAGTACAGGTAAATTTTATACATTAAAAATTATTAATTGCTGGAGTAATAAATGAGACCTTTTGAAAGTGAACCTGAACTTATTATTATTATGAAGTTTCCTGTTTCAGTAACCAGAACTTATTGTTATTATGAAGTTGTATGTTATACAATAATTCAAATACTGATAATAGTTAATATTGAATTTTATGTGTAACAGTGTTCTGCAATAGAAATAAACATAAATAACATTTTACTCTAAATTAAATCTTTGTTAATTAGTAAATTATCAATGATACCAGTAATTCTCAAATTCTTAAAAGATTATGTCAAGATGATGTAGTTAAGATAAATGTAAAAAATTAAATTTGATATTTGCTTTCTTTTAAATAGTTTATTAATGTATTAGCTTTGCAGGACTTTTATTATCTAAAATTAAAAAAAAAACTGTTTTCATTTGCCTTTTTATGTACTAATATTATGTTATACTACATGAGATATTGTCCTGGTACGGACATGTTTTGCGAAGGGAGGAAACGAATGTGATAAAGAAAGTTTTTGGTATGAA
>DWHU01000563.1:0-17621 GCA_018247975.1 Parides photinus | reverse complement strand
TTAAGAACCTTTTCTCTTGATGACCTGTCTAAAGCAGATGATAACTCTGCAACTTTTAATCCTCTATCTTTACCCCAATAATTTAGTAAGATTGTTAATCTGTGTGCCGCTTGTGCTGAGTTTGTAAAACAAAGAACTTTATCCCATTTTTGTTCTACTAAAAAGTGGAATAGTAAAAGAGGTTTCTCTTCAGCATTGCATGTTACATAGCTTTCTTTTAGTTCTTCAGGAGTTGCATACATCTTAAAGTTATTTTCTCCTTCTAAATCTGAAACTGTAGTAGCAGAAAACAATTTTGGTTGAAATAAACCCCACTGTTCTAAAAGTTCAGGGTCAGGGGAAAGTGTGGCTGAAAATAGTAACTTGTGTGGAAATGCACTTTGTTTGTTCATACTATTCCAGTTTAAATTAGGAATTTTGTTAGTGACTGATTGGGTGTCAATCTTTATGTGTCTCTCCATATGATAAAGCCAGTCATTTTGTACATTATCCATTATTCTATCAGCTTCATCTATAACTAGAAATTTTAAATGTTTCAATGAGAAGCCTTCAGTATTTTGTAAATGCTCCACCAATCTTCCGGCAGTGCATACAATGATGTCTATTTCACTAACCCATCCTGAAGATTCAGCTGAAAAAATATTATCATATGAAATGATTACATTACAGTGTTTTGTCACAACTGATATAATAACAGATATTATTATTGAGTTTATTTATGCAAAAGGAAACTTTGCTCATACTAACAAACTACCATTTGTCGACAAGGATTGTGTTTACCATTACATATAGAAATAAGGAATAGTAATTGAAAATGTTGTCTGGATGTAATAAAAATGTAATACCTACTATACTTCATAAGATTTTGTTGTTCTTGATGGAGAGGTGTAGAACCAGTCAAGAGAGCAACTCGTAATCCTGTATTTGAACAATATTTCTTGCAAACATTAGCTACCTGAATAGCTAACTCTTGCACAGGCAAGACAATTAAGGCTCTTATATAATGTCCAATTTGATTTAATAAAATCTGAAAAACATTAATAGCTGATATTTGATTTGAAAACATGAAAGCTTTCATATAAGATTTGAGAAACTAAAATTTACCTGTATTATAGGTAAAACAAAAGTTAAAGTTTTTCCGCTTCCTGTTGGTGCAGAAACACAAATATCATGAGGCCACAAAGGGTATGATAATTTATGCTGATTTAGTATAAATGGTATAACTTTTTCTTGCACTGGAAATAAGTGGGTCACACCTTCATTAAGTAAAGTTGTTTTCAAAATGTTGTGTAACCAATGTTGGTCTGATACTTTACAGGTCAAGTGTTGTAAGTTCTTTGTAACACTAAATGGATGCGATAGCCAGTAAGGTAAAACTCTTTGTACCTGTAATTATTGAGATTATAATTAAAATTATATAGTCACTCAATACATTGTCTTTGATTTTGAATACATATCTGAATACAAAATACCTTAGATTTCTTTTCAAAATCATTTAAACCCAAAACTTTAAATTCAAGACCTTTATCCTTCCTAGTTTTTTCACTTTGTGATATTGTTCTGTGCTCAATTAATTCATTATTACCATTATTCTGACTATAAAGTACACCAATTTTTTTTGGGGTTTCAAAACTTTCATTTTTATTTGTATCCTGTGGTTTTAGTGTTATAACATCTACCACTTTTTGTGTTTCATGACTTTTCTTTCTCTCTTCTATCTTTTCTTTTAATCTCTGTAAGTGTTTTGTCTCTCTTTCAATTAAATTCTCATCAGCATTATCTCCATTGTACCTGTATACAAACATAATTCCAGTTATAGTTAGAACTACAACCAAATTTAAAAAGATAGACTAAATTATCAAAATTTTACTATCATAATAACATGTACGTAAAGGACTGGAATGTATAATAAACTACAATAAATTTCATCAAATTATTAATTTAAAAGATTAAACATACGTGTAACCTATTTTTATAAACAGACTTCTGAAGGTTTTTTAAAATTGCGTAAATACATTGTCTAAAGTTACCTGTTTATTATGAACAAATCCATTTCTATATATTCATCCAATATTAACTGATGCTCAATAGAAAATTATTTTTAAAGAATTCGATAACTATCTGAAATCAAATGATAAAACTTCAATAATAACCCCAAAGTTTTAATTTTTTAAACATAAGTTTTCGGCTTTGGTTTTATGCGTACAGTCTAAGCTACAAGTGAGTTTATAGCGAAACTTTTATTTAAAAACAATCTATGCATAATTTAAAATATAACCCTTAACGTGACGAGGTATATAACTTAAACATATTTGTTAAGTTACTATAAAATAATGCAAAGTTCAGGGGCACCACATATTTTTTTTATTAAAAAATCATTTAGTGCTTTAAATAAAAACACTTTATTGAAAGAGTACTGAAATTTCAAATACTTTTCTATTTAAAAAAAAAACAATTGAAATCACATTTTTTGCTACACACTTTTATTTTCAATATCCATATTTTTTATATTCTATGCTCAAGACCCGTGTACATCAAAATATGAAATCTGTATTAGTAGTATGAAATAGATCAGTCAGATTTGATAGCGTTAATTTTCGATCTATTCAGTGGCTACTAAGTTAGATTTCAGAATTTGTCCAAATGTATAATATTTACTCTTTTTCGTGTAAAAGTTAAAATTTCCTTTGTTAATCTTTTTCCGTTTAAATATTATAAATCGAAGACAAAATCCCGGCAAAATGGCTAGTGTTTCTTACCAAATAGCAAATCTTCTGGAGAAGGTAACCGGCGCTTACATTTTGTTAATTTTGTTTCACTCGATTATTACGATTTTTCAGATAGAATAGTATTTCACGGGATTAAACTTAGAGCACTGTTTTTTTAGATGACGTCTAACGATAAGGACTTTAGATTTATGGCTACAAACGATTTGATGACTGAACTTCAAAAAGATAGCATAAAGCTTGATGACGATTCTGAACGAAAAGTTGTGAAAATGTTGCTCCGTTTGCTCGAAGACAAAAATGGAGAGGTCCAAAATTTAGCAGTTAAATGGTAATTATAACAATATATTCCAATTGTACACATTTGGTAATAAGCTATTAATGAAATTTTTTATAAGTATTGTTTTAATTTCATATTTTTAATTACAGTCTTGGACCACTTGTGAATAAAGTAAAAGAGTTCCAAGTAGAAGGTATTGTTGAGACTCTTTGTGCAAATATGCTGTCAGATACAGAACAATTGAGAGACATAAGTAGTATTGGGTTAAAAACTGTTATTTCTGAACTTCCTTTAGGATCAAATACTTTAGCTGCAAATGTGTGTAAGAAAATTACAGGAAAGCTTAGCAGTGCAATTGAAAAGGTAATTAATTCTACATATAAATATTTGTTAATTTACATGTTGCAAGAAATAAAATTTATATAACTTACCCCATGTTTTAGCAAGAAGATGTTTCTGTTCAATTAGAAGCACTGGATATTCTGGCAGACTTACTGAGTAGATTTGGAGGCTTATTGATATCATTTCATCCAGTACTATTAAATTCATTACTGCCTCAATTGTCATCTCCTCGTCAGGTATGATTTTTTAACATTTGTTATTCTAAAATATGTAATGTGAAAATATTTAATGCTCTAATAAATTGAATTGTTTTACTGTGATAAAGCTTATTTATAAATAGCTATTTTTATGATGTTATTAATTTTGTTTTCATAAATTAGTAATTTTTTTTTACAAGGAACTTGAATTATTTTGATAACATTATACACTTAAATTAAATGGGTGAATTATATTAAGAACTGGATAAGTGTCATGTGCTCCTGTAAATTCTACTTGTATTTTACATAATGATTCTTTCTGTTGTATTTTTTCTTAATTTTAGTATTTCTGCAGAAAATTTGTAAATTTAACAAAGATTTCATTTGTATTTTTTGTCATTCAGGCAGTCCGTAAACGCACAATAGTTGCACTGTCACATTTGGTAATGTCATGTAATGCATCATTGTACAGTAAACTTATTGATCACTTGTTGGAGGGCCTCAGTTCATCAACATCAGCAAGTGTCAGCCGTACTCACATTCAGTGTATTGCATCCGTGTGGTAAGAAGATAACAAAAATTACCACTTATATTAGGCTTATTCTAGTTTTTTTAGCGTTTTATGTTTCCACTGCAGGTACTCGACCTTCTCTCATAATGAGAGAGCATTTGGCCTTGATCTACCACGCTGGCTAAGTGCTGGATGGCAGATAAAGCCAGTGATATTTAATTTCTGGATTCGATCCCGCGACCTCCGAATTGGAGACCGGGGTCCCAAACCACTCGGCCATCACGGCTTATTTTACTGTGTCTTACTGTGTCAAAAAGACATAAAATTCTTTAAAGTATAAAATTAGGGCTTTTTCTTGTTTTTATAGTTTTAAAAATTCTTGTGTATTAACATATTTTATGGTTATGGTAATTTAGCCGTCAAGCTGGTCATAGATTCGGTGAACAACTTTGGCGTGTGGCGCCTCAAGTGTTAGAACATTCCACTGATGCTGATGAGGAATTACGTGAACACTGCCTGCAGGCACTTGAAGCATTCGTTCTTAAATGCCCTAAAGAAGTGCAGCCTCACATTACTACAGTAAGTGTTATTGACAATTTGAGTCAATTTTAATACATTTCTAAGTAATATTGATTAATAAAAAAAAAGGGATAGAAAAAACAAAATCGATAATAAACTGATAACTACTTATGTTAGTTTAATTTATTACTGATTAGCCTGTAAACAGAGTATTAGGACTATTCAAAAACATCACAAACATTATAATTATGGGCCCCATAAATCCAAAGTCACAATGAACGATGGAGAGTGCTATGCATGGAGTGTGTCCATTTGCTCATATCAGAAATGAGACGATCAGCAGAAGTACCAGGACCACCGACATAACCCTCTGAGTTGCAAGGTTAAAATGGCAATTAGGCACATAGTTCATAGAACCAATAGACTTTGGGGAATTTAAATGCTGAAATGGCGACCACACACTAGAAAGCGCATTGCCGGCAGATCCCTTACTGGGTGGTCAGACTAAATTGAGAGTATTGCTGGGAGGCATTGGACTCAACTAGTATAGGACCCGTGTTTTGTGGAACAAATTACAAAAAACCTGTGTTCAGCAGTAGACATCTATTAGTTGAAAAACAAAAATGATTTGTTAGCGATTAAAATATTCCTTATTTTACTTAGCTAATCTTTCATTTAGATTATAGATTTATGTCTTAAGATGATCACATATGATCCAAACTACAATTATGAAGATGAGGAAGAGAGTGGGGGTGGAGAGGATGAAGAAATGGAAGATGAATCAGCCGAACCAGATGCAGATGCAGAATCTGACTCTGAAGAATATTCTGATGATGATGACATGTCTTGGAAAGTAAGTCATATTTTAGTTATTTACATTATTCATTTAAATGTAAATCTGGAGTTATTATTTGAAGTTTATATTATTTAATAAAATAACAAAAATTTTTGTTATATTTCAATAATAGGTGCGCCGTGCTGCTGCAAAGTGCTTGGAATCTGTAATTGCAACACGACATGAGCTCCTGTCTGAAATGTATTTAACTGTATCACCAGCATTGATTGCCAGATTTAAAGGTTGGTTACCATTATTTAAGCAGTATATGTAATTACTCAAATTTATCTGGAGCATTAATAAAGTTCATTTTATAGAAAGGGAAGAAAATGTCAAGTGTGATATACTAAGTGCTTATACAGCTCTTTTAAGAGCAACTCGTCCGCCACCATCTCTACAAATGCCCATAGCTCCTGCTGACGATTCTCCTCAAGCATTGCTACTACAGAGGGTAAGATAATAACAGTTAAAATAGTATAAATGTCTACTTGGTACTACCTCTGGTGTGCTTGCCAGGCGGCTTATTCAAATGGTTGGTAGGCATAAAGAAATCAGTTTTTTCAACAAGTTAATCATTCTTTGAAAAGTGGTTTAACTAATTTTTATATCACATTTATTATTATAGTGAAGCTGTTTATAACTTAGTTTACAAGTGGGGTCATAGATATCCCATGTTTTAGCGAGGCGCGAGTTGAATCCCTACTTAGCATGAAATTCGTCGATACATATTTATTCGATAAATTTAACATAGCGCCATCTATTGAAAACTAACTCAATCCTGTCAACAGTTACCGACATCTATTGGAATCTTTTCGAACTAATAGATAATTGTGATTATCAGATATTAAACAAATAATATTGCGACTATAAATTGAAATACAAGTTATCCTATCTCTCAAGTTGGATTAAACTGCACACGGCGTGCAAATTTGATTAAAATCAGTTAAATAGGTTAAGAGTCCATTGCGGACAAACACTGTAACACTTAATTTGTATATATTAAGATATTAAGACAATTGCTTATTACAAATGCTTATAATAGATGCTTGTATTTCATGGTTATTATTAGTTATAATTGAAGCAGTGTCATGTTAAATGTATTATTCCAGGTATCAGGCGTAGTGCGAGGATCGTTGCGCGTTATACGCGGGCGTAGCATGCGCGCTCGTGGCTGTGCTCTTGCACTTCTACGCGAACTGCTTGTCGCAGCGCCTGGCTGTCTTACTGATCACGCAGCGCGCGTCATTCGAGCGCTTACACCTGCACTCACGTATGTATTATAATTTATTTAATACGATCATGCCAGCGTTGATTTCACATCGAGCGGACACTGATAATTACATAGAATTCATTAGTTGGCTTGCTGCTTTCAGGTACCTTTTCATAGTTTTGATAAATGAATGTTTTTTTTTATTCAACACGACGTGTGACACGTTTACCGTGTGGTAAATGATACGCGTGCCCGTAATAATGTGGCATAAAATAACCCGGAGGACGGCCATGACTTTCTTACACATGTTCAGTCTGTGTTAGTAAAGTAGAAGCAGAAGAATTTTGTGAAAAAGTATGGTTTCATGATATTTTCCTATATTATTTCAATTTGTATATTTTTCAGTGATAAAAGTACGGTTTCGTCCATGAAGATTGAAACTTTGGTATTTATTGTGTGCCTTGTTCGTGGCCACCCAGCTGAAACTATGCGCCCCCACGTGACTGCCCTTATGCCTGCTGTTTTGGCTAGCGTGCACGATCCATTCTATAAGGTCACTGCCGAGGCTTTAAGAGTGCTACAAACTCTAGTAAAAGTTATGCGGCCATTAGGTTAGTTTTATTTTTTTATTAAAAACCATTGGAATGTACAGAATTAATGTGTTTTTATATTCATTTTTTTCTTGGAAGTTCTGTTAGCTGAATAAATACAAAGAAATATTTTGGTCTTTTAAAAAATGCATTCCATTATTCAACCTTCATAACAGTACCTCTATGTAGAACTATGAAACTTTATGTTACAAGCGTTTAACCATTTTCGCACATAGTTATAGTATTCTCTAAAATAGGTTCTTTCAAATATCTTATTGCTAAATAAGTGGACATTAATTATTTGGATCTTTTTCATCGAAAGATTCTCTATTATGTTTTAAGTGTTTGATGAGCGTATTAATGTTAAAAAATTGAGAAACCGTAAGCAAATGTCATAACTTATTCAAATGAAAGAAGAGACAAGGAAATAAAGTTTGTCTCAAATGTGGCTATGGTATGGGTATTTGTTTTTCATACATAAGTGGTTTATTTGTGTCTAGATAGGAAAGTAATAATTATTGTAGACAACATTGATATAGGCGTGGAGGAGGTTCAGCTGGAGGCTCCTTCTGCAGAGCTGAGACAGTTTGTACCAGCCATGTACGACTGTACTTTAGTTCGTCTTCGTGCCACTGATATGGACCAAGAGGTGAAAGAACGCGCCATAGCCGCCTGCGGACAGCTGCTTCGCCACTTTGGTGATCATTTGCAAGTATGTGCAGAAATTAAAATACAATTTCAATGAAAATTACAAAGTTACCTAGATGTGTAAGCTAGTAAACTTCAATGAAAAAATACTTTACAAAAATTATCTGTTTTATTAATTGAAACTAATTTTAATATTATTAGGAGATCATTAACTATAGAATTTGAATGTTTGTTATTTGTTTATAGTTATAGTTTAATTTTTTGCTATATAAATCATTTAAGATCTTTTAGAAATGTACTGGACGTAAGCCTGGTAGGCTGGCCTGGTAGGCTGGCCTGGTAGGATAGGTAGGTGTAAATGTGCTGGATAGATACTGTTGAGGTAGGTGTAGCATCACAAGAGGGAGCAGTGTAGCATCACGAGAGGAGTGCCGGTATTGCGCTTCGCCGCTCTCCCTATCCTCCGCGACTAGGCAGTGCCGCACCGCTGTTGCAGCGGCGGTGGGGCCGCGGGGGAAGAAGCGTGTCGGTATTCGTTCCACCGCTCACCCTGTCCTCCGCGGCCGTAACATGGTTGGCGGCGGAGCCCAACACCTGATCCGCGGCGGGGAGCCGGGACAGTTTCCTGTCTTGGCTCCTATGGCATCTGGGTGACGGATTGGGGGAAATCCGTTGCCCAAAGTGGAATAGATACCGAGAGGAGGGCGCGCTGTATGTTCCGGCGCGCCCTTGCAGAGAGAGAAGGGGGTCGATCCCCCGAGGCGGAGCTGCACGGTGCAGCTGGCGCTGGTGGGGTCGCGGAATTGTGCGAGAGCGTTCCCGTGGCCCCGCCGTAAAGCGACGAAGGCGGAACATCGTGGAAGTTTTAGTCCGTGCAAGTTCGACATAACCAGTCTTTGCCCCCGCGAAGGCAGGTATGCGAAGGCATTTCCTCCACGTAAAATTACCGTTTCTGCCAAACAGTAGTTTGCTTATCGTCTGCTGATTTGAAGGATGCTGTACCTAGCGGAATTATTGTGAGACTTAACATCTTGTGACTAAAGACAATGGGCTACGTATATTCTGGTCAGTGGTACATTGTTATAGGCAGCTGTAATTCTAACCACCAAGTGAGTATCTGCTCGGTGTCGGCATAATCGAAATAAAAAAAAGAAAATGATATTGTTAACTCTTTTGTACAGTGGTATAACATAAAATATATTTTTTTTTATTTGATTTCAAAGTCTTTACTGTGTAAGATATTCATAATTTTATATTTTTTCCAGAATGAACTGCCGGTATGCTTACCGATATTGTTAGAGCGCTTGCGGAACGAGATAACGCGTCTCACAACAGTTAAAGCATTGACAAAAGTGGCCTCCTCACCATTGCGAATTGATCTAAGACCGATTTTGGTATGTGTTGTACATAGAGTACTATACTCATTTTGAATATTGTTCTTAAACAATAAAATTTTCTTTCAGTCTGATGTAGTGCCCATCCTTGGTTCCTTTTTAAGAAAGAATCAGAGAGCTCTTAAATTATCAACTCTGGTTTTGCTGGACACACTTGTTCAAAATTACAGTGAGGACATAAGTATAGAATTATTAAGCAAGGTATTTATTAAATTTGTTTATACTTAGATTATTTAAATTAAACTTTATTATAAATACAAAAAATGGAAATGTAACAGAAGTGCCTTTACGATAGGAGTTTAAACAAAATAAATTCTTCTGTACTAGAGCACTTTATCATTAAATTCCATCACATTGTTGTCACTGTCCTGAGATTTAAGATGATCAGTCACATTACCCCTTATAATTTCCTACTACCTTCAATATTTTTTATACGAATTTTATTATAAAAATATATTATTGTGAATAGTTTGTTACACTAATTACTGTTACTGTTAAGTAATTTTTATTCACTGTTTTATCAACTCACTTAACACAATGGTGAGATATAAACTGTCAATTGTGTGGCATCTGAAAAAATCCCGACTTACATATGATGTCAGCCAGAATATGGCAGTGATCACTCTCTGTCAGTTGAACTGTGTGCTTGTTAGCTTACCTTTACTACAAAAAAAAAATTAGTAGACATAGATGGATTAGAAAAACCCTTCAAACAAAAGTAGCTGTATTTTATTACCAGCTATTCTGATTCATATTTTTTTTCCATCTCCATGACAGGTGCTGGTGGAAGTACCCGCGCTGGTATGTGAATCAGATCTGCACTGCGCGCAGACTGCACTGACACTAGTGCGCGGTGCTTGCCTGCGCTGTCCAGCGGCGCTCACATCAGACGCGCGGCAGGCGCTCACACCAAACATACTCACATTGGCCAAGTCACCACTACTTCAAGGTATTGAGATTAATTTTCTGTTAAAATAACCAAAACGTTCACTTCGTGACAAGTAATGCACATGCATGTGCTATAACTGACCAATTAGTTCAGTATTGTACCTACTGAGTAAGAGGTCGTGGGTTCGATCCTTGCCACAGACTGATATTTTTTCTAAATCTGGGAGTTTTCTATGTATGATGCGTATATTTCCCAAAAAATATTATTTAAGTATTTTACCAGCTATCTAGTACCCATAACGCAAGCGAGTGTACTCTGCTTACTTTGGCACTAGACAGTGTTATGTGAATTGTTTAAAAAATATTTATATTACATGAGTTGCTAGTATGGATATGTACCGAATACTTGTATACTTACGTACGAAATTTCTGGGCAAAAGACGACATTAGCTGTTAGGTTATTTCTCCAGTATTTGTGTTGTTAGTTCAACAGAAACACAATACCTATTCACTCAATGATGTTGCCCAGTAGGACAAAAAGCTGTTGCAACAGTAAAGTACAGATAAAGACTGTAAAACATAGTGCATATTTATTTACCAATGCTTGTATTAGTACCAATACTTTTGCAAAGTACATAATTTAAAATTATAACATAACAAGACAATTTATAGATAAACACAGCATGCAATAAATGAAAATACTAAGAATTATAAAAAGTTAACACAAAAGAAGTTAAGAGAATTTTTTATTAATAAAATGTATCAATAATTATACAGTGGAACTTGTTAGGTTGTGAATGTCCAGCAAATTGGTCATTCACAATTGAGTTTGGGCCAAAAACTATTCTATGGTGTGGTGGCTGCAACATTATTATTTAATCTACAAATAAATATTGTGACCAAGTAGACAACATAAACAACTGTTTAAAGTTGCTATTGTTGGTATCGTACGTAGCCTTTCTTACTATTTACAATGGCGGTTGTGCGGCTTGGTGGATATTACAAGTTTACCAAAGATTTTGTTCTTCTCCCTCAAGGTAAGTAAGATTGAACACATTCCTCTTCGAGACCTTTGTCGCACATGAGTGCTTTAAAAATGTAACTGTTGCACTAAAAATTATTTAGTAAAATTTATAATAACTAAACTTTTATTTGCAGGAGGTGCATTGAAAGCTATGCTTGGAGTGCTTAGTGCGCTGGTGTCGGCGGATGTGGCGGGTTGTTCACGGCGTGAGCTGTTGGCGCTGCTTGTGGTGCCCGTCCAACGAGTGCATGAGCACAATGCCTCCGCCCATCACATTAAACAGGTCAGAAATTATTTAATAATGTATCATTATGGTACTCTTCGACATGATATTTACATCTATAAATATTTTTTGTAAATTCTTACTTTGCTTGACATCATATAAATAGGACAAGTTTAGCGGCTAGTCTCTGTTGTCGTAACTTGATTTAGGTAGGGGTCATTGTAGTGACTGATGCTGCATTCAAACAGAAGTATGCAGTTATTATTCTTGGCATGAAGGACACTGCTAAATAATTGTAATTACCATCTTATGATTCAGTGAATAGAACAAAACGAGATGCATGTTAGTTTTTAGGTGTGTTACATTGATATTGCTGTACTGATTGTTACTACAGGTTATAATATGTCATAATAATAGAAGGTCATACAGGATAGATTGAAAATCGTTAACAATTCTTGCGCAATTTTTACTCCAGGGTAAAACTGAAAATATTTTTTTTAACAATTTATAGTATCTTTTAGTATAAATGATTTATTGTTGAGAGATGTGGGTAAGTCTATGTAGGCTTGCCCGCATGCTGTTATGAATGTCTCAGTTAATAGTGATAAATAAATTTGTAATTAGTTTCATTTGAAGCTGTTTAATTAATGTTAGTGTGTTTTATTTGTGAAGGCGTTCCATTCACTAGCGAAGTGCGTCGCAGCGGTGGTGGTAGAAGGCGGTTCGGATGCGTTGGATGTGGTTCGCGGTTTCCTGCGCGAAGCTGCACAGCCCACGTCCGACGCGCAACACATGTTTGCGCTTTTAGCCCTCGCTGAAATAGGACGTCGTCTGTTAGTAACCATAATGTTTTTATACACTTCTAATGTTTAAAACTTTTGTTAATTTATTTGGTTTGGTTGTATATCATGTAATATTAAACTTATTACAGAGACCTTAGCTCAATACCCAATCTAAAAGAGGTGTTATTGAATTCATTCACACCTACATCAGAGGAGGTTAAGTCAGCTGCTAGTTACGCTCTTGGTTCTGTGGCCGTGGGTAACTTACCAGAGTTCCTGCCTTTCATACTTGGAGAAATCGAAGCGCAACCAAAACGGCAGTACCTTCTGCTACATTCTCTTAGAGAGGTAATTTCTAGACGTTAATGACTTTATTTAGTAACAGTATAAATAATGGTGATGACATCATATCATTAGGAGGTTTAGTTGCCTCTTCAGTATAGTGTTTGAGCGCTATGCATGAAGGAGGTCCCTCGTTTGATTCCGAGATCATATAGAGTTTGGTAATTGAATTTTCAGAATTTGCATGGGCAGCTACCACTCTCGAGAAAACAGACGATTCTAACCGTATTAGCTACATCTCCTCTTAAAACTACCCTTTGTAAATGATATAGTAAAATACAGATCGTAAAAATTTCGAAAATTATTAATAAATCATAATTAGTGTAAAAATATTATTACATAATTTTATAATCAACTATACTTTTGGGACTTGCTTTATTTAACATTCTTCAGAATATAAAATTTAAGATACCTTTTGAATTTTTTTTAGATAATAACATGTGAATCATGCTCTCCTGAGGGAATAGAGGCACTGAGGCCATTTATACCTGAAATTTGGGTTCAGCTATCGAAACACTGTCAGTGTGCAGAAGAAGGTTCACGTAATGTTGTATGTATGATTTTATATACTAATTCATTGTTGATTCTTTTTAATTTTAATATTTAATCAAGTCGTTACATCACTCAGTTTGTGTGGTGTTTGTACGCGCTCTACATTCAATAGGTGCGAGTTCGATCCCCTATAAGCATGAGTTTCTAGTGAAGAATAGATAACATTTCGCTTAGAAAATCAAAGTATCACCGAATCGCATTTGTTTTTTAGATTTAAGTTAAGCAGAATAATTTTTTAAAACTGACATTTGTTTGTAGGTTGCAGAATGCCTGGGAAAATTGTGTCTCTTAGAGCCGAAAGATCTGTTACCACATTTGAAAGAATTTCTCAAGTCACCTGAACCTCTAACAAGGACTACTGCTGTTACTGCTGTCAAATTTACTATTTCAGATCAGGTATTAAATTTATTTTCAAAGAGTAGTAGTTGCTTTAAAACTTTACACGAGCGGCGTTCCTGTATAAGTTTCATTCAAACCTCATCTCCATATAATGGTTGTATTGAATAAATCGCGTTCAAACAATAAGACCGCTTTTTATTACGACATTTTTAATGTCACTTTAGTGTTCTTTAAGTTAAATAAAATACAAAAGTAACAATATTTTGGTTCAGCCACAGGCAATAGACCCGTTGCTCCGCGCCTGCATGTCGGAGCTGTTGTTGCCGCTGCGGGACTCGGAGCTGTGCGTGCGGCGCGTTGCGCTTGTCGCTTTCAACTCGGCCGCGCATAACAAGCCTTCACTTGTGCGCGATCTCCTGCCCGCGCTGTTGCCTACCATCTATCAGGAGACGAAGGTCAAGGTATGGGCCTCCATAAAGTTTTCATCGGGACACTGCCTTTACATAGGAAAATCCTTAACTGCTCGGTAGTCCAAAACTATTAAGAATAGGAAGTACTATAGAGGCAAGAATACTTATAGATATTAAGGTAAGATTGGGGCCTTTTTAGCAGACCAAGTGAGTGTGGACGACAACCGCAAAGTGTAGACAGACGTATTGAAAAGGCGAAAGAGTCGAGGGTTCCGTTTTGCGGATATCGGATGTGTGCTCAGGTGTAATGCAGGTCGGCACCGCCGCGAAAATCCCACGACTCTTCACAACGCACTGATGATGACTACCGAGTGGGTTTTAGTGAGTAGAGTACAAATTCCACATAAATGTATTTCCTGCAGAAGCAAGAAATCATTAAAAGATTCCTCCTGAATAAAAATGGGTTGATGTTTAATACTATCCTGAGTGCAAAGAGCCACCAGTTGTGGAAACAATAACGATATTGCGAATAATTTGTAGTTTAGTCATAATGTTATTTTCACATGTTCATATTTATCGCGTTCAGAAAGAGCTGATCCGCGAAGTGGAAATGGGTCCATTCAAGCACTCGGTGGATGATGGACTGGACTTAAGGAAGGCTGCGTTTGAGTGCATGTATACACTTCTTGGCACATGCCTTGACCGGCTCGACGTTTTCGAGTTCCTACGGCACGTGGAAGACGGCCTGCGCGACCACTACGACATCAAGATGCTCACTTACCTGATGTGCGCGCGTCTCGCCCAGCTATGCCCAACTGTCGTCTTACAAAGTTAGTACTCAATATTAAAGTACTCTTAAATACAGAATAATTTGAAATTTTTTTTTTATTTTGTATGGTATCTAAGGATAATTTACTAATTAATGGAAGACCTTTTATAACTCGTAGGTAGTATTTGTTTCTGGAAACCGTTAAGGTCTATCATATTTCTGCTGCCAAAATGTGGCGTGTAAGCATGGCTGGTTTCCAGTTTGTAAAGTGTTGTATCCAGTGGAATCACAGATATAATGAGACTTAATCTCTTGTGTCACAAAGCAACAGGCACAACTTAGTGCTATGCGTATCATTTACCGTCAGGTGAACGTCTCGTCTTTTCGTCGATTAAAAAAATATTTCTAAATTAATAAGCTAATTTGGTTTAACTAGGATTAAAATAAAATAAATATTAATAGTTATATATACTCTGTGATATCTAATACTCATCTGACCATTGGGGCTTTAAACAATTTAAAGTGTTATGGTGGTTTTAAGTGAAACAAACGATAAGACGCCTATAATTTAACTTTTAGATGCGTATTATTCGCATAAGTTAATAATCAAAATATTATTCATTAAACTAAATTTTTTTTATTGAATTTCAAGCTAATATGAAAATTGTTTTATAATGTTTCAATAATAATGATGACTTAGAATTTTTTTTAAAAAGCATTACTTAGTTGAGGTACTTTACTTAAGTAATGCTTTTACATACGTATGACGTTATCACCTATTTTGCTGGTAGACTTTTCCCTTGGTGAATATCGTGCCTGATTTTGTTGTAAAAAAATAACAACTACCTTTTTCTGTTACTGGAGGGCGCTTACTATTGCATCTTTAATTTTTGCGGTTAAGCTGTGGGCAAAAATTACTGTATTCTTGGTAAAAAGCTGTTGTAGCGAAAACTATGATAACGAGTATTCTGTTTTATGAGTTAAGAATAGGAGCACAATGTGACTTCCATCTGACGAAAGCTTGTCTATTTATTGTTTGTTCAATAGAATGAGAAATATACGTAATATTATTTGTTCTGTTGAGCGACCGTCATTATGCCGAAAATGTAATTTAGAACATTTATTATTTTTTCTGTACAGGATTGGAGAGCCTGGTAGAGCCTTTGCGTGCCACTTGCACGATGAAAGTGAAAGCAAATTCCGTGAAGCAGGAGTACGAGAAGCAGGATGAACTGAAGCGTTCGGCGCTGCGCGCTGCTGCGTCGCTCTTGCAAATACCTGAGGCTGGTGCGTATTTTTACATCATTACACAATATTTTAATCAATGTTTTAAAAGTGGTCAGTTACTAGTCCTGTTTCTTGTCAGGGCTGTTATAATTATTTAGATTTATTAAGCTAGGGTTAATATTTTATCACAGATAAAAATCCCCATTTAATGGACTTCGTCACGCAAATCAAGTCGCTGCCGGAATTGCAGCCGATATTCGAGTCCATACTGAAGGACTCGCCGGGCGGCGCTGCTGATGCAGACCCCATGGACCAGAGCTAGCCGCGATGCGTCCCTCTACTCGTATACAACATTTGAAGAATAATATATGTTTTTGTTTTCTTTGTATTTGGTTCATCAAGTAAAAGTCACAATAATATTAATGTAAAAATGTTTGGAAATTGGACTCTTATTAAATGATCTGTTTTGATTTCATCTACACACACCATTTCATTTCTAATTGGCGTCATTTAATTCAGGATGTTACGGCTGGTAAAAATTCTGAATTTTCGTGAAAACTTTATACTATTTCTTTACTTAAAGAAGACACTAGTTTTTCTCTATATGGGTTACTTAAGAGTGATCGTTGCGTGAACAAAACCTGTAGATTCTACTTATCAAATAATAAAATTTTAAAGTCTCTCACAACGTGTACATATTTTTTTTTTAATATTGCAATAAAATTATGTATTTTGTGTGAAATTCAGAAATTCAAGCAAAGATGCCGCCTTAAAGGTTGCTTTTGAATCTCATGACCCTCTTCTATAAAAGAACAATTTGTTTGTGTACTCATTAAATAACAATTAGAATATTCTTTAAACATTGTGTTTGTTGCCCAATAGATATCTTCTGCTAGCTTTTTTTTTGGTAAATAAAACCAAGGTGCGAAATAAACCATTGCATTTATTCCAAGTTTATTATTTGAATATAAGATCAACACGATCTTTACAATTTCACAAACAGCTATCTATTTTGTCTCGTAAATGACACTGATGACTTAGTAATAAAGGAGGATAAATATCTTAAAGGTATGCTTAACTAGAAATATAAGGTATCTATAACAAAGAATAGTTTCACATCTATACAAGAAATTTAAAAAAAAAAAAATTTTTGGCTGATGCATAATTAAAATTCTGACTTGCAGCTACCATTGAAATTATTGTTGAAAATCGAGGTGACCATTGTTGAGGTCTTTAAGTATCTTTCTTTGATATGTATTGTGATATTAAACGCTATATGGAACATTCATAAGGGAATTTTTAAATATATAAATAAGGTGAAAATCGACGGTTAATCATTTTCCTTTCCTCTTGGAGCCCGGTGTAGTACTCGACGCTCGCGTGGTGCGAGTTTCGTTCTGCCAAATTTTGGACTGGTTAGTACATTTTGTTGAATTCTCTGAATAAAAATATTTTCAATATATTGAAAACAACGCTGATGGATGTAGTTATTGCTGAAACGTCAAGGAAGTATAGGTACGGGGTATCTCAAAATTTTTGAGGATATGTAGATCTGATCGAATGTAATATAAAACTCATTAATCAACCCTGTACAATCT
This sequence comes from Parides photinus, assembly GCA_018247975.1. Classification (NCBI taxonomy): domain Eukaryota; kingdom Metazoa; phylum Arthropoda; class Insecta; order Lepidoptera; family Papilionidae; genus Parides; species Parides photinus. The sequence continues at coordinate 215 of DWHU01000563.1, read as the reverse complement.
ACGAATTCAATGATTACTTAATTCGTAATTATATTTCACGTGTTAAGATTTGTTGCATTTACTAAGTGATTAAGAAAAGATTGACCGCGCATAAATTGGTATTTTTTGTTATTACATCTAATGAATATTAATGTGTAACAATAAAATTACGTTATTACGGATTCTACATATTTTATTGAATGTCAATATTTCTTCCTCTACCATATGTCAGTCAG